>JAZGTK010006874.1:0-20143 GCA_036877625.1 Ambastaia sidthimunki | reverse complement strand
TTATATAAAAAGTCTGGGAAACTCGTTTTCCTTGGATTAGACAATGCTGGAAAAACAACTTTATTGCACATGCTTAAAGATGATCGACTCGGGCAACATGTTCCAACGCTTCACCCTAGTAAGTGAAGATTTCTTTTATTTAAACACAGTTTAACCTTTTAATATAGGATGGATACATTTTGAAAGAATAGCTTGTTCTTTACTCTAGCATCTGAGGAGCTGTCTATAGCTGGCATGACTTTTACAACATTTGACCTGGGTGGACATGCTCAAGGTAAAGCCTGAGACTAAGCAGAGCGTTGTAAATGATTAATGATATTATGTTCAATAATGCCAACATTTTGAAATCAGAACACTTGACACAATGTAACACAGTGAGTCTGTTCTTTATTCTCAGCCAGAAGGGTTTGGAAGAATTATCTCCCAGCAATAAATGGAATAGTCTATCTTGTTGATTGTGCTGACCATGAGCGCCTACCTGAAGCCAAAGTCGAGTTGGATGTAAGTTTAATCTTTAAATCATGATTTCTACACAATAAGGTCTTTACATTTGAATGTTTTACCATAAACACTCAGTAATTCATAGCACTGGCTTGTTGTGTTTTTCAATAAGGACACTTTATTCTCCATTTAACATGCTTTCTAAATCATAGGCCCTCTTAACTGATGAAACCATCTCCAATGTGCCAATCCTTATTTTGGGAAATAAAATTGATCGACCGGAAGCAATAAGCGAGGATGCCCTTAGAGGAATGTTTGGTCTTTTTGGACACACCACTGGAAAGGTAATTTAACAGGGAAATATGCAGACTTTTAAGGTAACTGAATGTATTATAAACCTAAACTTCTACTGATCAGAGTTTCTTTAGAATACAATATGTAAGTCTTAAAAACTCATAGATATGTTTAAATAAATAACATATATTTGTTGTACAAAATAGTTTTTGTTCTGGGACATAAGAAGGTCTCATTTTGTCTGTATGTGTCAATACAGGGGAATGTGTCACTGAAGGAACTCAACCTGAGGCCAATGGAAGTTTTTATGTGCAGTGTGTTGAAGAGACAAGGTTATGGTGAAGGTTTTCGATGGCTTTCTCAATATATCGATTAACATAATTGACAGATTAATGTTACAGAACATTTATTTAATCAAAATCTATGTAATCCTATTTATTAATTGATTTGTAATAAACCAAAGTGGTTACAAGTCAGTTAGTTGAATAAGCTGTTTTCTTTCACTTAAAAGCAGGGTAGAAAAACAATATGCTATTACAGTTGATAGATCGGGTAATTTCAATAGCTGACATATTGTCTTTGCACCTTTTCGCCATATTTTAATCAAAGACCTTAATTCAGGTAGAAATGACTTGCAAAATCAGTGTTGTGTCTTCATGTTACATTACCTCTGTGCCTTAACGCTGGTGGTCTTTTTCAATACTTGAGCTTAATTTTCCTGATTCTGTATTTTCAACCTGTACAAATGAAACACGGAACAAATGTTATGAAGCTGGAAAATGATGATGTGTATTGCCAGTGTATACATATCAGAATGATCTGAGATTTACAATGGAATATTTGTATCCAATATTTAAGGTGGAAGTGCTATTTTTATTTAATATTTTGAAAACAGTGCTGATGTAACGCTCTTAAATTTTGACTGTTTCAACACTAGACTACCTGATAAATATGTGCAATAAGTACTTTTTGACTGTCAGTTGTGATTTTGCAGCTATGGCATGAGAGTACAGAGACTTTATTATTTCATAGAAAAGTTGCCTGTGCAATATAAAATTGTGTGTGTCATATTACTGGGTCACCTTTTCCTTTGATGTGAAAGAATTGGGTTTTGTTAGTACATCTTAGCTTTTGAAGTGGCTAATTGTTCACATGCCACTTAGCACAATATTTATGTAAGTAGGCAAATAAAATACAAAGTATTTTTAATTCTCTTTGTGTATATGGCATTTATTTCTCATGTTCATATATTTCTTCAAAGTGATCATACAAGCATGAATGAACCATTGAACCCATATTGTTAAATCAGGTTATTTGGAAATGCAGAATGTAACTTTGGTTACCTAGGCAACACAGCCTGCAACAGGAATTTGGTCCTATCTGTAAATTACTAGTAGATCGTTGAACTGTGAATGAGCCAATAGAACGACGCGCCATCAACCACATGATCACGTTTCCACCAATGAAATCATACCCGGAAGTTCTTCAGTTTGAGAAGTCACGCCGTAGTAACTTCATAGATAAATATAATCCCGGCTAAATTATTCGACCACATTACTGGATTTGCTTTAATGAAGAACGATTTGTTTTTAGACAGTTTCTTTGTTTACCTCCAGCCATAAGGTTGACATTTCTGTGACGTTGCATAGTAAGCGAACACAGTTCTCGTGAATGCCATTTAAAAAGCAATAACTCTATAACTTTTTGCAGTTTGCAGTTCACGATCGAAATGAAGGCTATTGAGGAGGCGTGCTGTGTTGTCACTATATCACCCCTGCACCTCTGTTTTGGCTCTCAGAATAAAGCAATGAGTTGTAGTGGAGTATTTCTAAACCACCAGTCTGGAATCGTAGTATGTACTGGCGTTGTGTTTTCTGATTATATACGTGACAAACATTATGCAGAGAAAGACTTAAAGATAATGCATTCTGAAAGTTTCAGTAAAGATATGAAAGTGTATGTAAATTACGCGGAGTTCACTGATGTATCTGTAAACAGCGATAACCAGCCGTGCGTAATGGACCGACGCAACGTGATCCGCCGGGAGGCCAAACTGTTAATGATGATCAACTGTGAAGAGTTTCAAGATGCGTTTCACAAAATCTTTAAGAGGGCAGATAACTGGGGCTTTTATAATGCCCGTGAGGATACAAAGGTTCTGGAAGACTCCAGGTTCTTAAGTTGGTTTGCCTTTCTTAAAGTGCCTGCTTTATCCACCTACAGTGAACCTGTTACTTGGTCCAGCAGTGGCACTCTTAAAAAAGGATTTGCTGTGCTCGCCTGCGGATCTCCGTTCGGTGGTCTCTGTCCAGATCTCTTCATGAACACGGTCAGTAAGGGTATTGTGAGTAATCTTGCTGGAGATGAGAACGCACTCATTCTGACAGATGCTCGCTGCCTGCCTGGCACTGAGGGAGGTGGACTGTTTGTTAGTGAAGGAGACAGAACTTATCTGGTGGGTTTGATCATTTCGCCACTATGCTGGAAATCAGATGAATGGATCGGACTGACGCTTGTGTGTTCTGTTCACTTGATTCTAAAAAATATATCAAAGGCCGTTGCCTCTCAGGAGTGGCTGAGAGACATGTCCTCACAGTTAATGAGTGATTCTCTCCAAACACCATTAACAAACAAACAAGCAGTGGCTGAACATTATCCAGGGGTGGTGCTGATAGACACTGGCCTGCAGTGGGGATCTGGGGTGCTGATAAACCGAAATTTGGTTCTGACCTGCAGGCATGTGGTGAATGGAAAATCGGTGCTTACAGTCAGAGTCAACATGGGAGGAAGGTAAAGTACTTTGAACTTATTCAAATCTATTATTATGAGGTGCAGAAAAAAAAAATGTTTTTGTGAAGGTGTATTTACTGTTTTGTAAGATTTAAAGGCAGGGTCGGTGATACTTTCCAGAAACATTTCTCGTTATGCTGGTTGAAAGTTTCTTTACACCATGACAGCAATCACTAAGTGATCTAAATATATTTATATATACTCTGTGGAAGGCACAAGACCATAAAATGTTCATCCAATCATTGCATTCGGTCTGAATGCAATGATAGGATGCCCCGCTTGCCTGTTAAACTATGTATTGCCTGTCAAACTTTGGAGAGCGCTTTGATCCTATGCATTCAAAGCTAGTTTGCTAGCCTCTCTAAAATTGCCACTCTACCTTTAAAATGTCAGTTGTAGTAAAATAAATATACTTTTTTACACATTACAGATTGCATGCAGTGAGTGGTAAGGTGCTGTACTCCTCAGCACAATCGTCTCCCTATGATATTGCTGTGGTGGAGTTTCAGGAGTCCCTCTTGAACATAGTAAATCCCCGGTTTGCCAAACACTTTCACCCAGGTAACATTCTACAATGTTTTATTAAAAGTGTGGCCATGTTTGTTCTGTGTTGTTTTCAGAATGTCTTTGTTTAGGTGAAGATGTTGTTGTCGTGGGTTACGGGGCTTTAGGAGCTAGCTGTGGCCCCTCTTTGACGTCAGGGATCTTATCCAGAGTTATCACCCATAAGTCACAGCCCGTGATGCTGCAGACGACATGTGCAGTGCAGTCTGGAGCCAGTGGTGGCGCTGTGGTTCGCGCTGGCTCTGGGGAATTGTTGGGTAATATCATTCCTATGTTTATTTTCAAACAGGTAGGAATGGAAAATCGTTGTGTACTTCGTCAGAAATGCTAACAACAAATGGTGTGAGAGTGGAGCAGAACTACCAATTTGGGGAGGAAGGGGGTTGAAAGCAGTCATTATTTTTGCAATAGTGTTTTGTGCCTCAGAAATAACACTTTCAGCCTTAACAGCCAACCACATCAATTATTCTATTGCACTATACCTTCACTAACCAGAAGGGGTCACTGTGTACCAATTAGTCATAATTTTTCTTTAAACTAAAAGCTCTGTCCTAAATGGATATTTCACCCAAAAATGAAACATCTTTCATCATTTACTTACCCTCATTTCATTCCAGACCTGTGACTTTTGCTTCTGTGGAACAGAAAAGAAGATATTTTGAAGTACGTTAGTAACCAAACAACAGTGGCATCAACTGACTTCTGTTGTTTGGGAACAAAACCACCAAGACATTTCTTGAAATATCTTATTTTTTCTTGAAAAATGTCATATAGGTTTGAAATGACATGAGGGTGATGCTAAATGCTAATATTTCTTTGTTGAACTATCCCTTTAAAGGGTCATTAATAACAATGATGCCTTGCTAAATCAAGCTTTTATACGTTTTCTTTTATCTTATACCCTTTTATTTTAGGCATCGTGACCAGCAACACAAGAGACTTCACAGCAAAAGTGACATATCCTCACCTGAACTTCAGCATCCCAGTGACAGTTCTGGAGCCTCTGCTGGAACTCTTCTGCTGCTCAGACTG
Organism: Ambastaia sidthimunki; assembly: GCA_036877625.1. Lineage (NCBI taxonomy): Eukaryota > Metazoa > Chordata > Actinopteri > Cypriniformes > Botiidae > Ambastaia > Ambastaia sidthimunki. The sequence goes on along the minus strand of JAZGTK010006874.1, from coordinate 15,022 downwards.
GAAATGCTGCTGTGTTTAAGGTGTTGGACACTGCAGAGAATGATGTCAGACACATATGGAGACTCCTACAAAGCAAGCTCTGATCATCCTCATCAATCAAACGTCATTCGACTGGACAGTTAAATGATGATGTTACTAGTACAATGAATCATTGTATTTCATGAAGTGGCTGAAAATGAGAAAATTAATGTTTCCTAGCAGCATACGGGCACAATAAATGGTATATGTCTCAGGTTCTTATTTCTAAATATGACAATGAATGTGAAATGTGGTGCATCGGTGGTCATTGGACTTACAACAGCTTAGTTCAGTTTGACAGGAAAATTTAATTGATTGATTTAAGAGTTTTGCACATAGTGCTTCTTAAATTCCAGCAAAATTGATTTTTAATAGATTTTATGCAGATACAAGCAAGTGACCACAATGACTGATCAAGATGAAGTAATTTATAACAGTAATTGTACCAGAAAAAACTGCTTTAAATTGTGCCACGGTTATGCCATGTTTCATTACTTAATACAGTGTGTCGTAATCTCATTGTAAAGTTTGTGGCCTAGTAATTTATTTTCCATTTGTCTAAATTCTTAACAATAAATAAAAAAAACTTAAATGTTTATATTGCTTGATTATTTTCACCATTTTACCTAACTGAACACAGGATGTGTGTTTATGTCATAAAGTGACGTGACATTACTTGTATATTTTTTGTCCCTAAATTATTTGAACCAACGGTGACTTGAGTTTTCAGAACCATTCAGTTTCTGCTTGGTAATTTCTGTAGCTATAAATTAAATACTCAAACTTTAGTTTAAAATGGCCTGAAAAGATTTGTTTCCCGTCACATCTTCAGCGGTACATGAACACAAGTATGTAGCAAAGTGTTGCGAGTAATTATGAGAACAAGGGAAAAGCATTTAGGGCCCAAAGCCTTTAATTATATTCAGGCAAGAAAGATGACACTCAGACAAAAAAACATGCAACTAAATGCAAATATACTGCAACTCTGCGTAAACAGAACGTTTTCTAATCAGTAAAATCCAAGTATTTACATTAATAATGGCATGTACAGTACAATACAATCATACACTAGCCCAGGTGGTATAACATCACTGTTAACAGAATCCGGTACATGGCTGATTAAGACATCAGAACATTCACTACTGACTTTTGACGAGTAGGTTGTCGTTTTAACCAATCAAACGAGAGGTTATCTGATAATCTGGATGTAATTAAAATATCCTCAAGATGTGTCTCATTGACATTTCTATTTCAAATAGGATTTGTATTCGGCACAAGAAGCAGCAGTTTGTTGATGAATATGTTTACTTGTTTGGCTCTTACCGTATCAAATGCATTTTCTCTTCCCCATTTGGAGCTCAGAAACCACATCCGAGTAAATTAGCATACCAGACCGAGTCTATAACTCATCCACATTTTACAATTCCTGTGCTTTAGCAAGTGAAATTCCAAAAACCCTAGTGGAATAAAGAAAACCATTCTTTAAAGCTAGCAAGCTGCTTTTGCAAGACTCCCTCACTGTGTTTTACTTGTAGTCTTAGATTATAAATTTAGGCCTAGATTATAAATCCTCACAGCATCAGATTTACACCTTGTTAAGTTACAGCTAACTCATCTTTCACTGCAAATGATGGGAAGATCTGATTAGAAGACATCTGCAAAGACAGATCGGTCCCTTTGGGTCCATGAGGGAGAATATGTCAGACTGCATTTTCAAAAGCTTATTCCTGACTCTTCTGTTCATACACATACTGCCTTGTTATAATAGCCGAGTCGCCTCAGAGGTACCGTATTACAACCTGACCTAGTGGAGTATAAGCAAATTCTATTATGATAGAAATATAAAACCCAAGAGCACATTTCTCCGGATTTATTACTGTGCATTTCAAAAGAAAACAATGATTTGGACGCCAGGGCTTGTGGGAGAGAAAGCTACTGCATTGAGTTTATATGAAAATATAATGCTTTGCCAGGCTCTGGTTTCGGTTGGATTATTACACAAAAGAGGGAAAAAAAACAGTGCCTTTAGGACAAGGATTATCTTGAAGAGGTGCATTGTGTATTTCTGGCAAACAGGCTAAAATTAGTCGTAGTTTGTGACTGCCACGAGTTCAAATACATTGATGAAGGCTACCTCATCTTAAAACATTACGACAGCTTAACAAGGTTGCTCCAATGCAAAGTCTAAATATTAAAAAAACAGAGACTGATTTTGTCCAGATCTTGCATTGATGACAAGAGGGTAACAGTCTTGGCTCTAGAGCTTTTTGACTCTAGAGCATCTTTGTAGTAGTATCTAGAGAACATAGAAACTTGCAATTTACATGAACTCCAACCGCAGACATTATATCAGCCGTCTCAAAAAGCTGAAGCCATTAAACATAATGATGGTTGACAAAAGATCTAATGAAGCAGTAAGCAACCTGGACCCAAAGTCTGCTTATCTTTATACAGTTAACATTCTTTAAAAAGTCAGATCTTAAACCTTGAACAATTCAGAATTACAGATATCATTTCCAAGTGTATAGTGATAAAATATGTTTGTATTAGACTTGCATAAGAACGCATCACATCACACCTATCAAGCGCCTAATTCTGAGCTTGTGTTTGCGGATGCTAGAGACTGATTCAACAAAAATATGATGGTTCACAAGTTTTCATAAGCCCAATAACTAAAAACTCTGCTGATATACCAGAATCTCACTACAGCTAACACAAACCGGTGAACCCTCCCCACCCCCTCCCTAACTCAAAGCTGTTTGGAGTGCAGTATAAAGATGATCGACCCTCCAGTGTCCACCATTTAATGTCAGAAGATACAGCTGCCTCTGTAGTGATGGGCCACAGAAAGCTACGTTCAACAAGGCGGAAATGTTGCGATGTTCTACCAAATGTATCCACCATCGTCAATCTCCCCCACCTCTCCTTCCTCCTCCTCGGCCTCCTCACCGTTCTCCTCCACTTCTTTCTCCTCCTCGTCTTCCCATCCGAGCCCGCTGCCGAAATCGCCGGAGTATGTGACGACCTCATCTGGGCAAGAGAACCGTTATTTATTATACAACAGCTAACAGAATGTTCTTAGAACGTTTTAAATGTTCTTCAAAAACTTTATTTGTAGGTTGTTAGTGGGATATTTTAAGAACATTACAGAATTTAAAAAACGTTTGAATAATGTTCTTATAACTAAACAGTGAGCGTTCCTAGAACTTTCAAAACAACATTTTTAACATTTTTGTTGCTTAATGTAAACAGTAGGGAAATGTTCTTACAACCTAAAATTGTTAGCTGGGGCATTACGTTTGGCGCAAACTGACAAAGGCTGAACAAAACAAAGACTCTAAAACGCACTTGGCATGTAAACAAAAAGCGACCAGGACGTATGACTTTGACATTGGGCTTTTTAATTGCTATTTTATGTCCAGTCAGGGGATTGGTTCTTATCACCTGCGGGTCCAACGCAGCCAGTAGTAATTAATCTTGCGGACCTTTGTTTCAGCGAGACAACTGCTCTTTTGGAATGGAAATGAACTTGGCCTAATGAATGTAGCACTTGGTCTTCTGTCAGATGGGTGACTGATGTTCTTGTGGATCTAATCCCTAAGCCCTGTAGCTACAGAAGGAGCATTGTCCTCTGCGTGTGTACGTGTGTGTATGTGCTTGTGCTTACCACAGTCAGGGTTGCCATGGATCCTGGAGCCCATTAACTCTCCTCCATGCTGGTCCACACACCAGCACTCCCTTCTGCTCTTGTCACATTGCAATCTCCTGTAAAAACCGTCCTCGTCACAGCTGGGAATGTATGTATCTAAAAAACAACAAGGACACACACACACAAACACACACACAAACAGTGCATTCATTTTGATATTCTTAAAGAATTGGGTATAAAATGGGTGTTGCATCACGGGTGACACTGCAAACTAGTTTGCATATCGCTGGCTGCAAATCATGTGACAGACCCAAGTGATGTTTCTCATTGTAATGCAGAAAATGTAACCCTGGTGAGGTTAAGGGCTGGGATTCTGTCTGCAGTATCTCGACACATATGCACGGTAAAAAGCGGTAACATTGAAATGCAGGATTTAACCTTCTAATACATATAGTGTGCCACAGTGGATTATATAGTGTGATATACTGTATATAGTGTGCCACAGTGAATTATATAGTGATATATATAGTGTGCCACAGTGGATTATATAGTGTGATATATATAGTGTGCCACAGTGGACAGATCTTTAGAAGCCACTTTAGTCATTCAGGGTGTGATGTTGCATTACCATGGGTAATTGTAAATACCACAGGGAATTATATTCTTGTTTTGAATACGTTGTGTGTAATAATTGCTGCATCAGAGGGTAAAACACAGGTTAAGCTTGCGAAATAAAGACAAACACTTGGGTTTATTGTATATATGCTGTTCTGAGCCATCAGGGGATTTTTGGCTGACTCTGATTGGCTGCCGCATCTGCAGCATGTCCTTGGAGAGTCCTGGAGCAGTGCAGCCCAACATGCAGCGCTGCCCACTGCCAGGATCTGAGATCTAATCCCCACACCTGATTTACATCTAATCCCAGCCCTGTGCTTGTCATCAGTTCAACTAAAGTCACTTTTATTCTCTGCCTCAGTTTTTTGTTACTTAAATTGACCTTCTCTCTTGTTTTCCTGTATACATTTTCCACATCGCCTCTCGCTTTCAGTCTCTCTCTCTCGCTCGTGTTCTTTTTGTCTGAAACGTCCTTTGTTCTTCTCCTTCACGTCTCACCTTGTTCTTCCCGAGATAGCACAGTGTCTCAGCGGAGGGTTCATTCTTACCTGTTTTTTTTTTGGCTCCCTCTTGCACTTGGATTCTCTCTAGCTCGGCCAGGCACGGAGGCTCTGTGGAAAAAAACAATCAGTGCCTTTAGGGAAGAGCCGGCGCTAATCTCCTCCAGACAAACGCTTCTCATGAGCTCCACCACAAACTCCCAGATCACACAGCTTCCCCACAATCAAATCACACTATCACACCCAAACACACCTGCATTTAGAAGCGGCATAATGGACTGTTTTAATCTTTAGTTACATGCCAATGAAATTCTTAAGTAATATAACTTGTTTGGGATAGACTTTAAGTAAATGAACATTTGTTAATAAATATTTTTGTATTGTGATTTTCTCTTTCATTTCTTAATTTTTAATTCAGTGTGATAACCTGTTCATTTGGTTGTACAGTAATATTTGGTTGTACAAATATTTACATATTTGTCAGATGCTTTTATACTTTTTAATCAAGATATATTTGATCAGTCTGTATGTTGGCTGGGAATCAAAGCCACAAGCTTTGTGCTGCTAATGCAAAGCGCTACAGGAACACAATAAAATCAGCAGATACAGGTATCATGTTTCACAACTACATGTGAGGGCTGGTCAGGTCACGTCTCAAAAAACGCAACGAGTTTCTGTCTGACTGCTCGTCTGGTTTCAGTCCCAGAGAGTTTGAGTCTCAGCAGCCTGTCAACAACCAACAGTGATGTTGTTTTCTCTGTGCAATAACTATTTCCTTTCCACTGGGGGAAATACAAGGGGAAGACAAAGTGTGACAGGCCAAAATCAACTGTGGCCCTTCCCTGGAGAGATGAGAGTGCCCAGCCACATCGTGAGCAGAATCACATCAAAGAAGGAGTAGCTGGTGTGTGTGTGTGTGTGTTGATACACAGCTCTGCGCTCTCCGATGAGATGGAGGGTAGTGCATATGTTTGTTTGTGTCAAGAAGCTTGCCATGCTACATGGCTTAAGTAAACACACACACACAGCACAACTCCGGGGGAATTCCTTAAAAAAAAACCTCACACTCTGACGAGTTTCATTAAAATGCATAACATGTTGCTAATAAACACATGCACACACCAACAGACTCATGCTCTTGTGCTAAAACAACACACACACACTCTTACTGTCAGTCACCCTAGCAACACACACTGAATACCAATTCCTCCACACATACAGCTTATGCAGCGAAGACTTGCACGTCTTCTCAAATAAACATTCTAAATTACTCTTGCCACATACCACAAACATCTAAAGGTCAACTCACACTCTCTCTCGCTCTCTTATCTCTTGTTTTCTAGCCAGAGAGGCTGTGAGAGAGTGTTTGAAGAAAATGAAAGCTTTGGATTACAGTAATCCAAACATCCCGCATACGGTTCAATTCGCCCCTTTTAATGTTTGATTATATTTAGAAAAACCAATTACGTTTAATCCAGTGCAAACCGAATGAGTTAGTGGCGCAAGTCTAGAAAACTCTCTGCACGTAGACGGCTGGATTTTCTTGAAGAAATACCTATTATCTTTAACATCAGTCCAGCGCACCCCACGAACTGAAATGTAAAATACACGCTCATTCAATATCTTTTCCTAGACTTCAGAACCGAAACTTAACAGCCTCAAACATGATTTCAGATTTAAACTCGCAACTCTCTGAAGCCGTGTTTAACACACTCAGACTTGTGCTGGCACTGATGTTCAGCCATGTGTCCCCCTTCTGTCATGCTGATATAACCAAGCAGAGCAAACTGTGGACCGTGGCACTAACCAGCAGGGAGCAAATGTGCAAAGCCCAGGCAAAGATCCCAGTTAGCTGACTTTATAGCTGAAGTGCTTTATTTTATCTTCTCTTTTTCTCCAGCGTAAATAAAGTCAAATAAACATTTAGAATAGTTTCACTGTTATCTAAAAACTCACTTTCTCTCCAGAAGCAGAGGCACCACTCGGCTGTGGAGACTTTGCCATCGCGGTACGAATCACAGGAGTTGAAGAAGGGCCGTATGCACACTTCATACTTGTCCAGATTAATGGCGGCCAGCTCGGCTTGGTCCAGATACAGATCACTGTTTGTGTCCAACTTAGAGAACATCCAGCCAATAGAATCCTTACAGGTAGCGACAACAGTCCGGTCCACAACTGTACAGAAACACACAGGCATATTTTGAACTACTTGTTTACAAAATAATCCTATATATATACATAATCTATAGCTTATATATCCTATACTATATACTGTACTATATATACTATACCTTATATATACTACTTTCTCTCTTTCTAAAGTGGCAAATGAGAGCATCTTTCCCAGAAGAGCTGATTGGCTCAGATCAGAAACTGCAGTTGTTAAAATTCAATCAACGTCCTTTTAAAAGCAAAACTGCTCTTAAAATGTTTTCTACAAGCCGGTAAATCACTCTAATGGAAGCCATTGGCAGACATAGTGTATTTTTGTTTGTTATGTGTGACTATCCATTTTTAACAACACACTAACCCTACAAATAAAACCCATAAATAGCGTGTCCACCAAATATCCTACAATGATATGCACATGTCAAATGGCTTAAAATTGTGATCTTTTTAAAATAAAACAGGAGCAAATAATAGAAACTGTACCACAAGAGAGTCATAGCCAATGCACAGCTAGTTTGAGAACTGATGAGGCATGGGGTGAATCTGGCCATGTTTTTGCCATTAAACTTGCATTTTAATGTGAGGTAGGAGCAAATGGAGTGCTTAAGCTACTGGCATCTCCTAATTCAGCAAAACTGCTTTTTGAGGGTAAAATGCTGTTTGTGCTATTTGTTGATGGGTTTATAGGAATAGAAACAATTTAAAACACAATAGTGTTGAGTCCTACTGGTTCTTATGTAAGACACAGCGAACATTTAGTAATTTTTACAGCATTTGAGGCCCTTGCTGGTTTTATGACGCTGTATAAAATCATGTATTAAAATGAATCATAGTACAAAAGAGTGGAAAAGAGAGTCATTATAGGGTGGGGTCTAATAGTGGGAGACCACATTACAAATCTGGGATCTAAACCCTGAATAAAACAGGCAAAAAAGGGCATAAAATCAAGTAGAAATATTCAAATTATTTACTATTTTTTTTGTCATGCTGGTATAAAATAGATCAGGCTTTACACAAATGTATTAAGGCCATTCCAGCTCAAGTAATAATATTATAATCTGTAGTGGAAGGACATTGTATTCAAATTCATCAGACGCATTTTTACTAGTGGTCTCAGATATTGGGATGTTGCTGATCTCTAGTGTGTTTATCAGAGACTGCTCAAACTCAGTCCTGTGATATCACAGGGTATAACAGCACTATCACAGCGGACATTAGCGCCTTACTTGATGCAGAGCTGGCGACAGGATTCCCGGTGCTGTTCTGCTTGCTGTTGCCCTGGAGCAGCTGGAACCAGTCTCGCAGGCGGTCGCCCAGATCTGCCAGGTCTTGCCCTGTGCAACTCTCTGTGGGCAGAGAGACAGAAACAGTGCAACAAAGGAGATAAGATGGTGTTGCCAGATGTTGATTAAAAAAAAGACAGAAGAACCATGTCCTGATTTTGCCCTTCTGAACTTGACAAGCAAAATCTATGAACGCTGCAGATATGAATCAGCCAATCAAATATCAGCACATCTCCAGAATAAAATGAAAGACAGAGCAAAGAGTGTGTTGATAAATCAATAAAGCACTTGTTAGGTAGAGCTGTGATTTGCTCAGTGGAGGCAAATACACACTGCAGCGATCTTATCAAACTATCGTCAAAGTATGATCATATAAATTTAAAAGCTGGTCAAAATGAGCCCTTTCTATTGTGCTTTCAGAGGGTTATTTTATTTCTCTGTTCTGTCCTTCAAGGGCAGCTTGACAAATTTTGCAAAGCAAGACTGCAGTGTGTGGCAGTGTGTTGGAGAGTGTGTTGCTGTGTGTGGCAGTTTTTACAGTGTGTGGCAGTGCATGGCAGTGTGTTACAGTGCGTGGCAGTKTGTTACAGTGCGTGGCAGTGTGTTGGAGAGTGTGTTGCTGTGTGTGGCAGTGTGGGCAGTGTGTTGCAGTTTTTACAGTGTGTTGCAGTTTTTACAGTGCGTGGCAGTGTGTTGCAGATGGATACCGTGTTTGCTGTCCGTGTCCTCAGAAGGCGCCACAGTGGCTGTACAGGGGCAGAGACCGGCACATCTTACTTTCAGCTCCTTGCCTGTGAGACAAGCCTGCTGCTCCAGTTTGCACTAATTCATGGGTGCGCACACACACACAAAACACAAAGCGTAAGCAGAGCTTCTGTGAGACTTGTCCAATGTCACATGCCCCAATTCAGTGGAATGAATTATAGCCCAGCCACAAAACATTTATTTCTAAAGATGAACGAATATCTCTCATTCAAACATGACATCTCTATTACAGCGAAGCTGAAGTCAACCTTCATTTCTTCCCTCACAAGGTCAAAAATAGATATAATAGAGATAATACATAATTCAACAGAACAGGCCTTTCATCTCTGTGCATTCTGAATCGCCTCGCACAAATCCTTTTTGATTTCTGAAGATGTCACGGGCCAGACTACAGGATATAATAGAGACCATTACCCCCATTACTGAAGCGGACTGATTTATGAGTCACACCGAAATCACACACACAAGATGGAAATGTGCAGTCATTCCTGATAAAATTTTGGGGGGTAACCTAACGTAGTCTTGGTTAACTCGATTACATTATAGTTCTGATTTCCATTCAAATCAGTTTATTTAGATGGTACCACTAGCTTTAAAACTGTAATCAGAAATGTTGCCTCTCTATCGCCATCTCTGTTTGAAACATAAAATTGCAGGTTGCTTTACGTAATTTTCATTATGTATGATTGAGTCAAATGAAGCCAAACTGTTGTTTCCCAGAAACTCCTCACGAACAGCTCAAATTATAAATTAATATTATAACTTACTGTGCAATATGGGGTAAGTTTAAGAGATACTTATTTTTGTGTCTCTTAAACTTTTTTGTCAAGTACTTGCCTAATAACTTTTAACTTTCATTTTTAACCCAAAAATGTTACATCTTTAAGTTTTAAGGTACCCAACAACAATTTTTTCACAGAACAGAAAGTCCACCCAACAAAAAGCAACGGTAGAACAAACTCACACAGTGAGAACAAAACTGCGACAAATTCAATTGCATTAAAATGAGCTGGACTGCAGAGAAATTGATCATTTCCGCTGGGTTTAAGAGCTGCATGCGGCGCAGTACCTGCGAGGCGTAGTTGTGTCCATCAGAACCGCAGACTGGCCCAACAGAAGACACTGAGCAGGGCTTACAGCTGCTCTCCTGCTGCTGTCTTATGACCTGTTGTTTCTCCCTAACACACATCAACAACATTCACATCAGTCTATAGGAAACACAAGGTGAGACACAGCCTGGTCACTTAAATCAACCGGACGCTGTCATTGGCTGTTTTGTTGAATGAAGGTTACACTGAATTCTGTCTGTATTAGGCTGTACAGTACAATAAGTGCTACAATAACTCCTTTGGGTGACCTTGGAAAATACTGGAACAGATTCGAAAAAAAAAACTATCCAGGGAATAAATGTTTGTTTCTTACAACCAGACAACACATGGCCTTTTTACCTCTATTAAATAAGATACTGTATGCATCTATTTGCTGTATTTTGCAAACTAAGTGATTTTTTATCTAGAATTGGTGTCTCTCAATAATTTTTAGTTTGTTTTTATATTAACAAGGAGTTTGTATTAATATATCTCTAGTTTAGCATTTAAGCATGTAGTTCCAAATCCAACACCCAAATCCATTCATATGCTAAATTCATTCATATTCATATACATATATACATATATTCATATTCATATATACATATATATATACACACATACACATATATATACAATCATATGTGATACACGGTTTCTAAATTGCCATTTGTCAAAATCCGTAACCAGTTTAAAACACCAACCGAGGGCCAATCTGATCAAAGCACTCTATAAACAGCATATAATATCTCATACACTCAACGTCCACCCACACACATAATAACATGTCGTAATGTTGTTTTTCTTCTATTTTTGTAATTTCAGGCTGTTTTTTCTGCTTTATATTAACCCTATATGCAGTAAATGCATGTTATTGAAGGGATAGTCCATTTACTCACACTTGTGTTGTTTTAAACCTGCATGGGTGAGGGAGGGGCTCACCTGTGCTCCAGCTTTTTGCGGTTGACGCATACAGCGCGCTGGTAACCCTCGGCAACGCACACCTTGTGTCGGCTGCATTTTACCTTCTGGCAGGGATCTTTAGTGGTGTCCACATCTGCAGAGATTTACACTAGCTGTCAATTATACACCGTACATTGCATCAGTATTTTTCCTGTTTAAATACATACAGTGGTGTGCATTGAATCATTTACGCACAGCTCGGTAAACATTCTGGCAATACTAATGGAATATTTGTCATGCCAATAAAGTGTCTTAAAACCAAAATGCCTCAACAACCCACTGCGAATTATCAGTAAGTGAGGCTGAGGGCAATTTTTCCCATCAAAAATAAGCTCAAATGATGTTCAGCAGATAATTAACTTTTACAGAATTAACAAACTGACATTAAAGCACTGACACGTCCCCCAAGCTTCAAATTAAACATATTCCACAGTGACTGTTGGAAATATTAAGTAGTATTAAAAAAATGACATTATTACTGGAGGCTCTTTTGAGGACTGTGGGTTAATGTCAATCACTTTCAGTGTAACAATTGCCCCAGACCATTTTCATTTCTTGTATTAAATTGGATTTTATGATCCAGTTTTTCCTCATTATAAGTCTGTTAATGGTACACATACGTCTGGCACATATTAATGTTTTTTATACTATTTCTTATACCAAAACATGACAGATAGATATGTAGATTTTTATGATAATGTCATAAAAATCCCCTCTTTTTCTTACACTTTTTTTTTTTAAAAAAGCACAGACAGTTTTTAAAATGCCACAATTATGTATGTAGCAAGAACACATTCAAGCACATTTGATTTTGAGAAATTATAAATCAAAACAGTGCAAGTCAGAAGTCATCCATCAGCAAAACCAAACAGAAGACAAACAAACAGCTATTTTGCTATTTTAAAGATCCACCAGTAACCAATCAGAATTAGACCTCGTACCCAAACATACATATTCAAACATCATAGCGTTTTTCTGTATGTCTTATTACAAACAAGGCTGAACTCAGTAATATAACAATATAATCCTCACTAAATGAAAAACATTATTTTAGTATTAATAGATTACTGTGATACATAAACAATAGCACAGGACTGATCTGTAAAACTCACTTTCCCACAACAATTTCAAGCAAATTAAAGAGAACGCACAAATGATGTTGTTGCCATAGCAACAGTCCGACTCCAGAGTGAGGAATGATTATTAGCTTGTATAAATCTTGCAAAAAAAAATAAATAGCCCTTTTTTCTCAGTCCATAATCATAATTCTTATATCAGTATGTCTGAGGTATTTTTCTGAGCATTGGCCCTTTGAGTTTGAGCCCTGTGAAACACATTAAGTAGGTCTCCATGACTGAGCGATGCCAAATCCGGCTTAGGGAGCTGAGAAACCTCTCCCAGCCGCCACTGCATCATCTCTCTCATGCTTTGTTTACACACACAGCAGCATTTAATGTGATCATTACAATCACAAAGTGGACGTGAGGAGCTACTGATATCAAGTCCAACTACAGCCTCTGCTAATGCAACTAATACACACCAACAGTCAGAGCCACTTATCAGATCAACTCACAAGAAAAGATACACAAGACATACGGATGTGACATGAGCACATACACAATAATGAGAAAATAAACTACTGCTGATAAAACACAAGCACTGATTGAATAAAGAAATCTCCATCATTTTCTTTAATGAACTGAAGCCTATTTTTCTCCCCATGATGTCTTAACTTACAGACGAATAGCGATATGCTATTTTATATACAGTGTTTGTTGAAATGTTTACATATGATGACCTGGTATGTTCATATACATTCTCCAGCATGCACGCAACTAGAGGTTATGTTAGTATGGCAACTGGTAAGCAAAAAGGTGTCCATTTGTGTTTCCAAGAACATTTTGAATGCAGGTTCCCAAAAAAGCAAGCAAGATATTTTTGCAAGATAAATATTATTCTAAGTTAAAAACAATGTTTGTCTAGCTGTGGCTGAATAATGTGGCAGGTTTAAATTTGGAGGCATCAGAAGAGTCTTAGCTGATCCTTAGTTTGATCCTGTTAATACATGATCAAAAAATACATACGTGCATCAGGGTATAAATCACAAGATTTATCACGATACGATATTATATAGATTCTCTGTGCCAATACCTCAGTCTATGCGATTATTGGGGCTGCGTTACCTGACGTTTATGTTACGTTTCCACTGCAACAGCAGAAAAAACACAGTTTCTATTTTCAACAGAAAGTCGCAAAAGTTAGCAAGAAAAGTAGCTAACTGGGCCAGGTACGTCATGAGATTATTAGCATATTAATAACATCTTATTGCATTTTCACTATTGCTGTACACACGCGTTACCTGCCAAACCTTTATCTGACAGGCTTGTTTGAAGTCAAAAAAGTCGCACAATTGGCAACGCTGGGAAGAATAACTTGTTGGGTTTGAGTACGCGTTGACATTTCACATCGTGGATAATCTCAATACGCTTTAATTTATAATAACACTCGACTTAAATAGAAATAATCGCTCACCTTTGCTCAAAACGCACCACTGACAGAAGCGGACATAAGCCAAGATACAACTGCAGATCTGAGCTGCCCGAATGGGGCGGGGTTTACAAAAGTGGGCGGCTACCTTCAAAGAGGGCACTTAAGATTGGCTGTGGGGGTCAGGTGTATCTGACAATGGAATGAAGCCACGCCCCCTTTTGGAGTTTCCCGCCCCGTGTGCTTCCAAGTTAAAGCGTGTCGACGTGTCTGGCGCTATAGTGTAAAAATAAAATAGCATTTAAAAAATATACAATGAGACTGTGTGACAGCTCCGGTCTTGATAAAACTGCATGTAAAAATCAAATTAGTTCCTCATTAAAAATTACGAACCAGAAGTACCTTCTGAGAAGCCGCTGTAAATAAGTCTGTGGAAATTTGTATCTGTCTGCTACATGGAAATATGAACTACACACTGTACATACAGTATGTTAGGCTATAAATATAATCTTAAATAAGCAATCAATTAGCCATCAATGCAAAGTTCATAGAAATATTTTAAACATTTGTTCTGCACATTTATCTAACCTATTTCTATCATGGTTTTAATTCTTTAAACGTGGTATCTAGAGCAATCTGTGTTTTAAGGGCACTACAATACAATATTGTATCTGCTGTGAGATAAATGCCCTTCAGAAATTGCAGTCCTTTCTACAATACAGCAGTGAGACTTTATAAGATCAGTAAAATGTTCCTTGTTTTTCTCTTTTACTGTAAACAAAAACCTAAATTGGACGGATGTCTGCCCGGCTGCTTTTAAGTGGAAACATCATTTTTCTTGGGGCAAGGAAAACACTTGCCCCATTAGTTCACTCACAAATGAGACACAATGCGGTTAATGGGGTAAGATGAATACGTATTGTTTTCTGGGAATAATACATTTTTGAAAATCACAGTTTGTGTGCACGGAAGGGCTCTGTGTGTGTAATTAATGCATTTGGTTGGGAATTCTCTGTCCTGGTTTATTTATGCTATGGTTGGTGCAGCCACTCAGCCCAAAGATAAATAATAAAATATTCACATTAATGATAAGTATAAACTCCTAAAGGCATAATTCACCCCAAAATTAAAAATGGTTCCAAACATGCACCCAGCGACAGGGTACATTCTCAGAATATTGGCTAATGTTCTGTAAAAGTTCTCTCAAAGTTAGCAAAACATGATCTTGCAGTAACGTTAGTAGTTTTTTTTAACTTTATATATTATATATCAAATACGTTATTCTTAATGAGTTAGTGGAACATTTTAAAAACGTTACAGATTTAAAAAATGTTTAAATAATGTCCTTCTAACCAACCAATAATGTCTAAAAAATGGATGTTTTTAATGTCCCTAGAACTTTCAAAATAATATAGAACATTTTTGTTACTAAATGGAAACGTTAACAAAATGTTCTCACAACTTTAAATTGTTAGCTGTATATGA
>JAZGTK010006873.1:0-20145 GCA_036877625.1 Ambastaia sidthimunki | reverse complement strand
CAGGGCAAAATAATTTAATATTAATAAAATGCTTTTAATCAAATGCCCTAAAATAAAAATTGCAAAAATGAAATTAAGTTGTATAGTAATCATTAAGATAACTCCTAGTTGCATCCTCAGAGCCGTGTAGACTCTGCAGAGCTGGGCTTTACTGCATATTTAAATGCATAACACAACACTGTTTCTTAGGGGAGAGAACCAATGTTAGAGGTCTGTGTAAAACAGCTCCCTCTTCACTAGTAATGACTCAAAATGTCCTCACAGAGCAGGAACATCAACAAGTTCCATCAGATATCTTCCATTCAGACGCCTTCCAGCATTGATCAAGCTGTCCGTCAGCGACCTGCATGAATGCCGTGACCTCCGATCAATCTGCTTCTGATGAGATAAAGGCACAGGTTCCAGCAAAAGCCCAGACACTGCTGCTCCAGGCCTCAAGACAAATCAATCCAGTTTCCCAAAGGCTGCTGTATTACATTGCATGGGCATCAGTGTCTTGTGTATTCTCCTACTGACACGGATTGCAGCCAGCACTTACTGGCTTTTGTGTTTACTGAATAGACCAGACTCCTATACAGTGGATAATATCTTAAGGGAAGGAAGGGTTTTGCAAACAGTTAATCACCTTGAATACTATTGATAGGTGTCACGCATTTGTCAAGGCAAATAAAACCAGCAAATGGGATTAGATTTGTTTTCCTCAATAGATACTGACATGATACAGTAGCGCTGAAAGGCGGAAAGAAGTTTTCATTAAATCTTTTAACCATTTCTGTCACTTCGGTTACACTTCTAAATCGCCTAGGCAAGACGCATTGTCACAGAAGAGTGTATTGTTCCATCTGTAAATCTCTGTATCACTGTAAGCACACAGACAAGTAGCATGTTGTTGCCATGACAAGGGCAACCAATTAAACAGCAGTTTGAATAAGCCACATATGCATCTCCTTTGTGTTGTCCATGTGTATTTCTCGCATACTAATACAGGTCTATGGTACGGAATGTCTTTTGAATGCGTCGTCACACATAAATACCATGAAACCGTTTGGATGCTCTCTAAAATAAATTATTTACGCTACAAAACAGTTTGTAAACCAAACGCGAATACAAAACGCTGTGTAGCCAATAAAATGCTTATAAAGAACGTAGAATTTATAAAATAATATAGTGTACATATAAATTTACTAAAATGATATAAATAGAGGAAAGTTCAAAGAAAAAATGGCAGATCCAAAAAAGAAGCTTTTAAATTAACATTCTTACTATGTAAACCTATTAATAAACTACTAAACACAACGATTAATTTGCTTTCCGAATCCTGAGTTCTTGGAAATTTTTATACTTGTGGGAGGCAAAAAAAAAAAAATCACATTAAAAAACTTTAGTAAGAAACCTTGTTATGGTGTTAATCAAAAGCAGATTATCAGACTTTGATATTGTTAAACCTAACAACCTAAAACGTAAATTAATTTACATTTCCTTAAAAAATTCGACTTAATACCAGTATAATCCTCTGAGTAATGATAAACCATGCAAAAAACAGAATAAATATCCCTGTCAACAGTCTGCTAAAAACATTGTTTCTCTCAGCTGTCAATAGAAAAGATATAGTCTGAAAAAGACATGGCACGCATCGGTGAAGGCTAATCATTCTCTGGCTCCATGGTACAACATTTTAAGGGTTCTGTATAGGACAGAAATAACAAGGCCAAGCAAGTGTCTTACAGTAAACATGACTCAGTTTTATTGGAAACAAACAGGGTCATTGCTTCCATCAGTAAAAAAGAATTATTGTTATTCGATTTCCTTCTACAAGGATAAAGAACCTGTGTATAGAAAACATGCAAGCCGGTATGTTAAGCTTCTAAAAATGCATAGTGTGGTTTACTGTATCAGTTTCTGTCTCAAATTTTCCTCCATGTGCACAGCAACACAGCAATCATATGCTACCTAATCCGTAAATAACAAACCATTGTTATCTGGTCGAAGACTAAGGCAGTCTGCCCTCCTTAATAATACATGAAATCATAGAAATCATTTTTTTAAAAATCATAAAAATCAATATCTTAGCCTGCATCTACCTGCTTTGTTCATACAAAAAGCTTTGTCTTTATTGTTTGAATCAGGAAACTAGATGATGCTGTAGAAATGATAATGTGAGGTGCACATCTTTTGTCCTGATCTTGAGCTGAAGGAATTCATACCACTTTTGCAGACCATAAATTCAGAAAGTTTAATACTCCCTCTCTTACAAGCTGGGCATTTTGGGAGTTTAAATCATTTTGAGCACCCCAATCAAGAACAAACCCAGGACAACTGGTTAAGAGGCAGAGGGGGTAACAGCCTTGAGGCTTTCATTGAAGCCATGTGGTTTTCAGCAATATAAGCTGTCACAAATTGCAGAAAAAAAGACACAGCGGACACCTTCACATTGACACCAATGATGACACTTTTATGAGGCATCGTAAAACAAGCGGATGAGCAGGGCTTTAGAGGAGTGTTTCCAAGCCCAGTCTGCTCTTTAACACTCAACTGACATGACTGACAGCAATGAAGCCTAGTCCATCCACACCAGGAGGAATAATAAGGCGAGCAGGCACCAAAAATTGGAGACTGGGGACATAATTTGGCTCCAGATACGGAGGGAAAGAAGCCATATTGGCCAGCTTTGGGTCAATACTTGCGAACATAGAAATACCACATTTATAATTGAAGTTAAAAAATAACTGAAGGAATACAGTCACTGAGACATACAAGGATCCAATCTGTATTAATATAGCTATGACATTTTCTAGTGTGAGCAGTTGTTTTAAAACTGATGTAGAATTCCATTTATATGTTTATTAAGTGCAGAATTAATTATGTAGTAAGTGAAAGTAATAAAGTGGAACAACAGACTGTCACGGTGGAACAACAGACTGTCACTGTAGAACAGACATTTTCAACTTCTCAGCTCAACACATTGATAAAAGCAGATGGAGCAGTACCTTGACATATTTCTGCACTATGAAAAGGCTGATTATTTTTTTTCATCATCATGTTATGAAAGGGCTGTACAACTGACAAAAATCCTAATTATCGATTATTCCTTTTACACTGTAATTCTAATTAATAATGTCAATTACTTTACACTTTTAGATTTACACTGAAGTGTTTTTTAAAGGGATGCTTTAAACTGTACTCCAATCTATTCTGGGCTAATATTGGCTGATTTTTCTTCAAGCATTTGACAGGCTCAGGGTTTGGAAAAAAATGTGGATAAATCAAAACTATTTAAACTAGATCAATAATAAAATAAACATCTTGAAGATGCTTCCTTAGTTATTGACTTTAACACTGTTTGCATTTAAACAAAGTAAATCGAACATCTGATCGTTTGTTGTTTGCTGTAGACAGCTGTGGTTCAGATGCGCTAGTATGAATGCACAATGAGCGCATTGCATGCTGCATCCGTGCTGTGCCCATGCGCTCTGCATAAAACCAGAATAAACACAGTAAATGCACGGTTTGCGCACTGCATAAGCATTTGTTGTTAAACAGGTAAAACTGCTACAGGACACTCCAACATTAATCTGAAGACTTCTGATTCGCTGCTGACTCGCAATTAGTTTTTCAATGAAACATTATGATAATGAAAATAATGTGTTTGCTATAGTTTAATTGTGACCCTGTTACTAAAAATTAAAAGACATTTCAGGAGGAGGCTGTCAACATTTAGCCAAAGACTTTAGAGAAAAGAAGTCAAGGTAATTATGCATGCTGTGCTCTACTGACTAATAAAGAGTTCCCCAGTCAGAACTCTTAAAAAGCAGTCAGGGTTTTACTTTATGGGAAGCAAGCCACCTTCACTCAATACAGATTACACTTCCGTTTGTTACTGCATTAACCTCAGATAGATAATCAGGGAAAGAGTATCTAAAATCAATTGCCAAAGGAATGTGGACTGATTATGTGGCATCCAGTGAAGAGTTTTTCAAGCTTGCAGCAGTCCATGGGAGGATCCAGCTATAATGTTGATCGATCAAACAAACGCACTAGTTTGTTAAGTAGCCAATAAATCTCTAATGAAAGACTGCCTGGCCACGGCAAGATCAGAGGACACTAGAAATTGTGTATGCAGTTTAAAATTAGGTTTAAACATATTAATTTAATCCATAAATTATATACTAGCTGAATTCATCCACACAGAACATAGCAATTTGTCCAGCATTGTTTCAAAAACATTGATTTTAAGAATAATTGCCACAGTTTTGTTTTTGATTTCAGTAGGTTGAAATTAGGGATGCACCAATATTACAATTACAGCATTACCATTTTTTTGCAATTTATTAAAATATGTTATTAAAATAGTTAACCGTTAACACATAAATAACTGATATAAAAAAGTAAATATTCATTTTAATAAATATTTATTTTAAGAAAAAGTACTTATTATTGACAAAATCTTCAGAAGTGCTCTCCAAGAAATAGTAAAGTTAAATCTTTGCTGTTTTTAGCACAATCCCTTAAGGACAAAAAAAGCAATCCATTGAACTAACGTTCAATCTAGAATGTTTTGTAAATTAGTTTACAGTAGCATCAACTGCAGCATGAACGTGCCAATAGATTTACCTTCTGCAGTCCACAAACGGGCTACTTGCTTTCCGCTTTGTCTTTTAGCGTGTTATCACGAGATATAAACCTCTATGCTGGAAAACATCACCCTTTAGTACTCCCACATGTGTGATTCTGCAGGCTATCACCGCCCCACACTCAGGCCTGGAGTTTAGTCTGGAATGAGCCAGCCTGTCACTGGCTCAAAGTGGACACTAATGATGCTCTGATGGGCCAGGTCCGGTGGCGGGCCCTCCTCCTCATGTCAAAGAGCAACGCTCTTTACCGCAGAGCCCCGACCTAACCGGGTTTCAGCAGCGGATCGCTTTCACATCCATCACCAGGCCCGTGTGACCGCTCCGCAGACCTCATCGTATAATGTCTCCTTAATGAGCCTCAAAATGCTTTATGTTTTGATGCATTGCCATTCAGCTGAAAAGTAATCCAGAAATGGACGAAGGGATCATTATTAAGCATTAGCATTTTACCAACATTACTTGCCGAGCCGTGGAGAAAAAAACTGCACCTAATGACCACTTTAGTTTTGAAGCTAACGCAGTTAGAAGCCAAGCTGGGAGGGGTCGTGTAAGCTGATACTGAGGAATAGATGACTGCTCTCTGAGTTGTGGAAATTTACTGCCAATGAAATTACAAACAAATTTAAAAACAATTTATCAAATATATGAATGTCACTCATTTAGCACAATAACCTTCCTGGCTGGTATAACATGTGCAGCGTGTCATGGCATGACATCTTTCAGATGTTTGCATTAAGAATGGCAAATGACAAGCTATTGTTAACATCAGTTAACAACAAAAGATTTTTAAAACAGATTTTTCGGTAAAACGTCAAAAGCTGTAAAAGCTTTTAAAATCCAAATAAACAACTGAATTTATGTTTAGTCTTAGTCTTATGTCGAAAGCTGGCAGGAAAACCTGCTTTGCACGCCAAGTTCTAGCTAAATAAATAGGATTTGCCATTTCTCACAACCACTGCTATTATTTTGTTTTTTTCTATCCTGATTTAATTTCTTCTTTATTTTAGTGTTTCTGTGTCAGGGGTGAACATTTTAAAAGCAACCACAATTTATCATAAATAAAACTTAATGCCAGAAGTGATTAACTGAGCCAAACCAAAGCAGTTAAATCTCTACAACCCATAGTATCTATACAATATGCTACACTGCTTAATGCGACACTAAACTATGTATAAACACTAAGTGATGTTTTTTAAATTTCACCAGGTGCACGATGTGCCTTTTAAACTAAATTAATGCTAAATCCCTGATGATTGCGTGAATATTTCCCTTGCTTTTAACAATTCCTGTAAATGAATAGACGGAAAACACTCCTGACATCCCAAAGCAGGGGGTTGACTGTCACGTTCAAACAGTTCTGTGATACCGATTTATTTGATGCATAGCAATGCGTTTCATCTTTTCAGCATACTCTGAGATCAATGTATTCAAGCATCTATTCTGGGAGAGCGTAATTGAGGGCTCTGTTAGATAGCTGCTTCATTTATAATGCTCCAATTTCAGCTGTTTGTAGGTCACTATTAGCTAGGCAAGTCCAGCAGTAATTACTCATGTCTGAATTAAAAATATGGCATGCTGTCAGGAGGAACAATATCGTGTATAACAATAGTACAAAAATCTTTCGCCCATGCCACGTTTGGAAGTTTTCATTTCAACTATTGTTTACTATTAAATATAACTATAAACTATTGTGAGCTTTAATGTGACACAATATTAAAAAGTTTTGTATTTTACTGTTGTATTCTACTGAGGTCAAGGTTGAGAAACGGTGTGTTTACCAAATAAAAGAGGAGAAGGAGAAGAAAAAGTAAAGTGCCACAACCTTTTGAGCTGGCTAACGGCTCTATCAACGTTTGGTTCAATGTCGATTATGAATAAGACAGCCTCTCACTTATCTGGCAGTCAGAGGGCAATGAGAATTCACCCTGATAATGAATGACACTTTCACAAGAGAGCTGCGGGGCATCACTCTAGCCAATTGGAATTAACACACCGATGCAAATGCCTGATGATGACTAATGGGTTTTTCTCATTTTTATAATAACGATTACTGTCATAATCACACCCTCTTTCATCATCAATATGAAAGCTGTCACGGTTTGGGTTGATGCTCATCTGTTGTAAGTCCGTACCTGTCAGTTTCGATTTAGAAACGGTTCTGCGTCAATCTGCATTACAGCTACATGTTAAATAACAACCGTGATCATCTCTAAAGAGGTGGAGTCTCTGACTAAAACCAGGAGAATGCCCAGCATTGAGGGCGTATTTTGACAGCCTCTGCTAAACAGCATGAGAAACGGACTTTAGCTCTTAACCGTGGCAAGGCAAGTCCTGTCTTGTTGTAAGCACACTGTGGTGATGTGCAACTGGGGAGCAAAGTGACAGATGCTGTAATTACAAGCGGCTGTGAGCTGGAGACAGAAAGCGAAGGGACAGGAAAGCACAGCGGAAAGATGAGAGGACACAATTAGAAGGGTCAGAGTGCCAGTGGCCGCTTGCTCCTCAGTTCCTTGATCCCGATGCAATGCCATCTTCCACCTTGTCGATGCTCATGTAAACTCACACCAGGATTGCTTTAATGTACTGCTTGAACCTACCAGTCACACTAAACATGTAAGGGAATGCCTTTAAACAATAAAGCAACTGATAATGTTTCATTAAAATGTGGTCTTTAAAGGCATATTTGACCTTTGTCTTGGTAGGTTAATAAATATGTTTAAAAATTAATGGCAGATCAATTTCAAGGTCTGTGGGCAACTTGAAAAAAAACTTAGCATTTCAAGTGTAAATCTGAGCTGCCGGTTTTTCTGTATCCCATTAAATAGGGCTGGCTAGAGGAAGCGTATGAAATTATGATGTTCTTCAAGCTATGGCACATATGTGTTATATATGTGTTGTGTGTTATGCAATTTCCCCCCGGGATTAATAAAGTTTTTTTTAATTGAATTGAATATAGTGTACTGCTTGTAATAATGAATGACTTGTCTTCTGAATAATTTCAATATTATGAAAAATATTTAAGGATAAGTGAAAAACAAAAATTATCTCATGAAATGTATATATACAGCCCACTCCAACCATAAAGGAACTCTCGGTATGAAAGACAGAATCAATGAGAAAATATTCAGCAAATTCTTGCAAAAAAAACATGAACATATTCGAGAGAAAATAAAAGAGCTTTGGGACCAGTCTGTCTGTTTTAGCACAAAGCTATAAACAAGTGTACTTGAACCGCAAATGTCTTTTGACAAAGATATGCAATATTTCCATTGAAAGGAAAATATTGGCACTCAGTCAGTTTAACAACAATCAACTTGTTGTAAATGCAGTTAAGTACATTGAGTACAGGCATTTCAAATGAAGCTGAACCATAAAGCAGGTATCTCAGTAAACCAAGAGATTTATTCAAGCATGAGGATATTAAAAGGAAAAAAGCTACTATACCATTAAAAGCATATGTGCACCTGTGGATCAGGTATGGCGGTAAGTTGCTTAGACATATGATTAAAATCTGTGTTGTACTGCACAAACTCACTGATGTACTGAAACTGAAAATGCTTCATATGTAAATTAACCCACTGCAGTTAAAGATATCTGACTGAACTGATGTGATCCAACTCCCAAACTTAATTACAATTCTACTCCACAAGGAAACCTTCCAAATGAATTGAAATTGTTTTGCAGAAAAGCTTCCAGCTATACAGACATTTTCTTTTATTTTAACGGCCACTCATCAAATATCATGATGTCATCGCATGTTTCGATATATTTTGTCTTTCTAAGGGATTATCTATATACAACTCCCCTATATTATATCTGACTTCAGAATTTAAAATACTCTGTTGACCTCAACTGCAAGACTGGTGATGCCCGACTGCACAATTTCCTACCCGTCTTGTCGGATTATAACCCATTACATTTCAAACCATAAGAATAATATACAAAAGACTGGAGATTGTGCATTGTTTAACAGCATGCTTGGAATCTCTTTATCTTAATGAGCAATCTCTCGACTCTCAAATTCTGATTATTGGAGGCATACATGTGTGAGCCAATCAGAGGCTCTAAAAAAGTCCCTCTAAACCCATATGCCTGAAAACAAGAAAGACAGCCCAACAGACTGTTATCTTCTGCTGCTTCCCATTAAAAGGTGCCAAAAACATTATGAATGTCACATAGCACACAGCTGGGAGAAGCTGGGATTTCAAAGAAGGCAGATGGTGACAGACAGCTGGTTTTCACCTCTTAGAAAAACCACTGTGTCTGGGGGGAGAAAGTGTCACCCTGTACTGCCACCACAGGTCAAGAGACAAATATACAAGGCTCACAGAGCCAGCACTGACTTCATATCTACCCATAATGTCAAATGGGGGGGGCTTTCAGCAAATTATCACCCAGAGAAAGGGCAATTTTCACCCCTACTTACTCAGTGGTCCCCACAGTATGG
This sequence comes from Ambastaia sidthimunki, assembly GCA_036877625.1. Classification (NCBI taxonomy): domain Eukaryota; kingdom Metazoa; phylum Chordata; class Actinopteri; order Cypriniformes; family Botiidae; genus Ambastaia; species Ambastaia sidthimunki. Next base: position 11,067 of record JAZGTK010006873.1, on the reverse strand, counting down.
GCAACAGATTGCTTTTGGGGAAATTTAAGAGCATGACAAAACATTCAAAAATGTCATTCCAACTACAACCAAGCAAATGCTTGTACATGTAACATTTACACATTGATTTGAAGGAATGCCCTAATATCAATACCATTGGAGACATGTGGTCCAATGCTTCTATGCCTAACAAAATGACACCATACAATAAACAAAGTATTCGTTGTATACACTTTTATGGAATGCATAAACATTTGTTGAAACTTTATATCTTTGCACTTCTCATGATTTTGTCCCCTAAGGATGAATCATTGTTTTGGATCACATTGGATAAAAAAGTCTACCAAATGTTCAAATGTAAATGCAGCCAAACAAATAAACGATAGCAACACAACAAAATGTCAGCAGATTGGAGATGTTTCAAGACATCTATGATATACACTCAGTGGCTAAAGTCCGCTCGGTGTTGTGCAAGCTGACATCTGTGTGAAGCATACGGAGAGCACAGAGAACATGCAGAGGCACAGATGAGCGAGTGTATCAAGCACACTTTCCTAGAATGTACTATCTTCCATGTAGTGCTGGGAAATTCGATTAATTGTAGCAAATCAGTTTGTTTGGTTGATTCAATGAAATAAAAAACATGCCCAATGTTCCTTAACAGTAAGGACCCAAAGGAGAACACACACAATGTTCTAACTGTTGCACACTTGATTGTTATCTGCTCTGTCAGCATGCACATACGTGTTTCCAACAGGGAAAACGTGAACACAACCCAAAGACAATAAAAGTAATTACACAACGCTTTGTTATACATAAATGTCTGAAAGTTGTCAGCGTTTACTACAGTAGTTAATCCTTTTAAATAAGTTATTGATTACTATCTTTGGCATCTCTTTCCCTATACACTTTCATACCTAAATAGAATAATTTATTTAAATTTTACAGTGAATTGGTGAGCAGTTATAGTATCTGTGTGGCGTAAACAGTTCATGAAAATTTTAAACATGCTACCCTCTGGGCAAGGTAGACAGAGCACAGATACAGGGTCCAGAGTTCAAACTATTTAAACCTAAAATGTCTTAAAATTGCAATGCAAAACTAGCCAAAGATGTCTATCTAATGCATGTCTTCACTGACCACCAATAAAAAACAACAGATGAAACTTATTTTTTCTGATGCCTTTAATTGTAAGTGAAGGGGCTAAAGGGGAGGAATCATCAATTTAGACATGAATCAATGTGTCATCTGTTCACAGGTCTAAAAAGCTACATTGAAAAAAATAGAAGTTTTCTTCAGCTAGAAATAAAAAGTGGTCCAGACAATCCACCATTAGAAATGCTGGTAAGAATCAGGGATGAGCAATACCTTGCAGTATTGATTTTTGTTTACAGGCATGCCAGTCACACATACAGGAACCGGGATGTTCTCTGCGTCTTTTAGATGCGTACAACCAACAAGTAATTTCAAAGGAAGTAAGGCAATTACAAACCTTTACAATACTACAAAAGAAAATTTAAAGCAATTAGTAGCTGTATAAATGAATAAGAACACTTTCATTGTTTCATCTCGACATTCAGAGCTTAGGCAGCCATCCACATTCTGGACCAATCCACATTGGTTGTAGTGTTATTACCTAAGTCTCCTAAACTTTTTTAAATAGATTTTTAAAATTATTTACAAAATAGAATATTTTTAGAATGTTTAGCAACTTCACCATAATGTTATGTTCCATGTTATGTTCCTATTCTGTAATGTTCCATGTGTGCTTTCACTTTCTCTCTATGACTGGCCACAATCGTTGTGGGCCTAGAGCACTGTGCCCTTTTGGAGTCACAGACAGCACACGAAAACACTGGCCACTTCATTGTGCTGATATTAAAGCTGAGGTGACCTCTGGCACAGGAGAAATGTCAGGACACTCATCTCATGCCCCATTCTACTGAATTACGGTTCATATCTATGTTCTACTCTTAATGGAACAAGGGCTCCTCAGTATTTTGCCACCTAAACTTTCATTTCACACCCCTCCTTCTTCACAAGGTTAGAAACCTACACTGTGCCATTTCAAGAAAGTTTAACACCTATGAACCTGTCAATATGAAGTTTTCGTTGAGAAGAAAAATATTTATTGTCATTTCTTGCCACCCAGAAGCTAAATTACCAAAGCAATTAATTAACTACTCGGCCTATGCACACAGAAGTGGTGTAGCAAGTAAATAGAATTTGTATATGTACATACTGTAATATTCACGTTTTACAGTAAAATCTGTCTAGTTAACCTGACTTTGCAAGCAGTACAGCAATTGCTTTTAATCCTCAAAGAAAAATGGCTTTATAAACCTAAATGCCTCATAGGGGACAGCCACCTATGAACAACATGCTTCATATCTCAGCCTTTTCACCTCTTACAAATACAGCAAATAAAATTGCCTCAAAAAAAAAGCAAAGCTCACCCTGTAAGTTGCCTAAATGATTATTGTGTCAGTTTCATTACAACTAAAAACACTGTACCTCTGTACAATATTGCATTTTAAACCAAGTTAACACAAGTTTGTAATAAACTAGCGAACACGCTTATGAAGTATTAGAAAAATACTTCACAATAAAAGAATTTCAAAACAATATCTGTGACTTTTATCAGTAGTAATCACAAACATCACATCACACACACACACACACATGGTGGATCATAATAAAAGGGTTGTGGAAAACCTGTGGCAAGAGTCCAACAAGTCAAATACATCTGACGGATCTGCTTTGTAAAAATAACCTGCCTGATACAGATCAGATAGAGGCCTGCCATTTTCAACCAGACATCTTGATTGTGTAAAACTGATGTATTATGTTATCATTGTCCATTGTATCATTATTTTAGGAGAGACATTTTAACGTCAAATTTGACGTGAGAAAACCACCTGCGCCAGGTAGTTAATTATTTTTTGGAATGGAAGAGCTACAGAGAATTAAGTTAGACAATGCAATAACCACCTTGCCGTGCTTTAATTAAAGAATTGTAATTAAAAAATTACAGCCCTAAATCAGCACATTGCAGGAGTGAATAAGCGATGTGCTGTTGCTGCCTTGTAGATATTTCCAGCTGCAATTAAACACATTTCACATGTCTTTAGGCTGACACACCTGAGCAGATGATACAGCTTCAATCCTTAGCAACCCTCATGAGAGATTTGTGAGACTGTCTGTAACTTCAGAGGATGGGATCAGACCACTATCTCTTGTGAACTTATATGGCTACTGCCAGGGTCATGAAAGGGTTTCTGGTCCGATGCGCACAGAATACAAACTCTACTCTAGAGGAACACCATTACCCCAGCAGTATGCAGAAGGCTGCATGGTTATAATGTTTGACAGATACAATCCAAAACAGTGTGACTTGACTATAAATATTTGGTTATCTAAAGCAGGTATTGGCTACAGTGTTTCAAGAGCAAGAGACACTGCATTCCATTATATTTTTCCCAATATGTTACAATGCTTTTTAGCAGCAGAGGTAAAGTCACTTATAAAGTAAACCCCATCTGACTCGGAACAAACAGCATAACAATAAAACAAAATTTCTGATGGTAATTATATGTAAAACGTAATATAACCCAGAACTGGTAGTGAGTGACTGATGTTATTAAATTCTTGAGGTTCTTTCTAAATGAGGAAAGGTGCAATAAAGAAAACAAATGATGCATATTGATAATCAATTTAAATGAGTGTGGCGCAGCCATGATCCATCAAGTACCCCCTGCATTCAGAAAATGCCCTCATGAGTACAACAGCTGCTCTCTGTTATGTTAAATCACCAGATTTATATATGTGGCCAGCCCAGGCTAAAGTTACTTTCCTCCTCCCAAAATAAAAAAGTCATTTAATGTTGATAAATATATTTAATAAAAACAAATTACTGCTTGAATGCCTCCTCACCCCCATTTAGCTTTAATTACAACATCACTTTTGGGTTCTCTACACTTCTCTACCTCCTGACCCCCCCACCCCATCTCTCATTCTCTCTATCTTTCCCTCTCTTATTCTTTGTCTCTCCGCAGCTGTCTCATCACCCTATTGATCCTTTAATTGTGTTGTTTGGCACCTGTTCTTGGTCCCTTTTCCAGGTATTTCAGCCAGTGTAAAGATTATCACCTGCAATAAAAGTGCCCTGAAAAGACATCAGACGCATCCGAATACGGGAACACTGCTCATGATTAGCCATTGCTAAGAAATAACAGTTACAATTGCCAAGTATAGCAATTTCAATAAAGCGTTTCTTGGATCAAGCCAATTTAAAACTGTCTCTTAGCAGTGCTATTAAGTTTCTCAGGTGGTTGTGTGTGGTACTTTCAATTCTGTCTTCCAGGAATAGCTGGTTCAAGATGGAGTCGAAACACTTTTATGGAGTCGAAACACTATTGTCAATGAAATTCTGTAGTTTGTCATGGATACACAGAGTTCTGATCTTTTTACCATCCTCTCAAGTGTAACTCGTGTAAATCTCCAACAAAGCTCAGAATCTGTCATTTCAAAATGTCACAGTGAAGTGCAGCAGCAATTTTATTTAAATATCACAGTTCTCTTCACTGAAACCTGAAAACATTCACTCCAAAATAGAACCAAAATATCACAGAGATTGCAATCGTTAAGCATTTTAAACATATTTATGCTTATTTCTAAAAGCGTTACCTATTAAGCACAATAATGTTGCCACAAACAAAGATAGACTGAGAGCTACTATATAATTTACAAAACGGTATAAATTATCACATGCTAACCAAACCCAACTATTAAGTCTCTGCTGAGGGTCCTACAGTAATTCAGTATAAAAAACCTTAATAGTTTGACATGACCAACTGGACTACATGCAGAACTCTAAACTTCCCTTAACAGTTTCTCCAGTAAGCCAAGGTTGCTCTGTGCATTTAAGAGAACCAATGTCCAGATATGGCAGAAATCAGCCCTAAAACTTAATTCCATTATTTTGCTTAGTTTTCAGTCTTGAATAAAATGTTGAAATGTTTATATTTTCCCCTATCATCAAGATGATGTTTGTTTTGTTTTCTGCTAATAGAAACCCACAAAATATGCCAGTGCAGTTATTTCAAAGATATTAAAAATCCCATTAATCACGAGAGGCATCAACAGGTATCAGATGAATTGAGATGCAGCTGAGCACTGCTCCCATTATTCTACTCTTGCCATTTTTAAACTGATTTATTTCTTTTCTTCTTATTAAATTTCCTCATAATTCATTCAAACGTCAGGACGTGCTTTTAATCGCTCTAAAACTGACATTGGCGTTTACAAACACCCGTTAAAAACAACAACTACGCATTTTGACAACCTCCAAGAGTTTGTTTACAGAAACATTAACTTTACAGAAACATTAAAATACAGGTTGAAAGAAATAAAGAAAAAGAACAGACTGATATAACAAGGAGGTGTGGGGTAACTTTTACCTTTCAGAGGGAGACAGGAAATCGGTCCCACGCAGCTCAGTGCTTTTCACAACACTGTAGATGATACACGCTTGACAGAGGAAATAATGTGAGACGAAATAATACTCTGCTTCTTTCTCTCTCTTTTTCTCTCTCTCTCTCTTTCTTTCTCTACTTCTCCGGCACAGAGACAGTCAGTCAAGTAACGGTTTCAGCGGCTTTCTCTCGCGAGTCTAACCGTCGCTGATCGTGACAGACGCCAGCGGCTCGAGCGCACGTGAAGTTGGAGGAGTGTTCGCGCGCCTGGCGTGCAGGAGCGGCTTCCGCGGGGAGAAGACGCACGTGTGTGAGCGCTGACCACTGACTGGAGTCTGGCGAGAATGAGCGTGTGCACTGCGCGGAAGAGCGCGACGCGTGCGTGCGTGCGTGGAGAGAAACGGCGACTCTCTAGCGCGAGCGTCTTTGTTTTAACCCCCGTACATCACACCCGGGTCTCGTGACAGGTTAACCCTAGATTAACAGATGCCCGCGTCTGTACTGCACCTGACGCAGACAAGTTTTTTTTAGTGCATTATGCATTTTTTTCTTTTATTCTGTTCAATTTCTTTTTATTCTGTTTTTTTATTCTGTTGTCTGTTCTGCATACAACCATCATTAATGTTTTTGTTTGTTATCTTACGTTAAACTTTACAAACTATTTAATTTACATGTTTTATTAAACTCAGTCAACAATCTTAAAAACATTAATTGCAGTAAGTAATTTAGTGTCTAGTAATAAAAAATAAACAGTTTTGTAAATACTGTAGAGAAGATTTGGGGAAATCAAGATAAAACAAAACATAGACCTTACCCATTTTATCTGTTTCATTAGAGTAGCTGTAAACCTAGCCTGTAAGCTTTTAAGACATTGGCATTGCAGTTTATTGAAGTACTCACAAAACCTCACACTCCATTTTTACATTTTAATCTATCTGTGAATACGGATCAAAACCGTGCTTGAGTATTTTAATCAGCTTTCGTTCATTTTCCTGCTCATCTGAGGGGTAAACTGCAGTGCAATACAGTGAGATTATACTTTGTGAGCGGGCAGGTTTGCATATGCGCTAACAATAAGATACTAGCCTACACCAGTTTACCAAGTAATATCCATTTAACTGTCCCGCATGAAACATAGTCATTACCACGACAGTGCGAGTTTAAAGCATTCTGATGTTTGGTTCATGCTGCGCTTATTAAAAATCAAATTATTACACCAGGGTGGGTTTTATTTTCCCTTCTGCATAGCATTTTGGGAATATACGGGCACCATCCTCATAAACTTACAGTAACAAGGTAAACAGAGGAAGAAATAATAACTCGCAAGATTGCCTGCATGCCTGTGAAACCACCCACAAGGGATTGGCAAGTCAACACATTTCAAACTGAGAAAATAAAGTACAGCTTAAGCTTTATTGAAATTCCCAATTCTTTCTCCACTCAAATCAAGGTTATTCATGGCGAAGAAATGAACTTCATGTCTAGATGGGCTTTTGCCATACATTGTATAAATTATTCTCCCTCAGACTTAAGAATCTGTGTCTTCACCTGCCTCTACCCATGGTCAGGAGTCCACAAGCCTTCATTAGTTCTGCTTGGTGAAACAGCTCTGTCTCTTACTGACATTCTCGGATGCTCAGAGTGTGGTGTACAGTGAAGCAACCGTTTTTCATTTATTTCTGTTTTTTATATCTTCAGCCGGTAGAGATTTTGATCTGAAGACATTTGTGGCCAAAGTAATTCTCAAAAGAGATCATTCTAGTTAATGTTCATTTAAAAATGATAGAAAAACTTTTACTGTTTAGTCTTGTGAGAAATTCCTGTAGCATAAACTGAGTGTTAAAATATGAACAGTAATACAAAGTCTTACCTGATTGTTTCCTCATTCACATATCAAAAGTGGGGAGGTCTGATTTTAATTATCTGAATTAAATGATCAAATAATAATTTGTGATTACAAATTAAGACTTAATTTAATGTCACAGTATTTTAAATAGGTATCTTGTTTTCCTCAGTTAAGAAATGCTGGTTTTGCTCAAGTACATGTGAAAAACTGTCTCGTAAAATTTGAAGAGCTCGCTCTCCTTCATGGATTGTGCAATTCAATAGCTGTTGACAACTGAGGCTGAAGGTAAACACATCTGCAGATTTACATCATTCAAATAAAACTCACTGGGCTGCAAATAAATGTCAGATTAAACATTTATATTCTGCACGCTTTGTGCTTTTTTGATGGCATTAGTATTTTTTTGCACTGTGCTAAAACTGAAGAAATGCAGAAAGCAAAAACTTTAAAACCTTGCAAGATTAAACAGTTTAGTGAAACCCAAAAGATAAAAATAAACACATAAAATTTCATGTTTGTTTTCTGATTAAATTTTCTTGTTTTTCCACAAATAATGATAATAAATATGACAAAATAGTGTGAGAAAAAAATTGTCAGCATTTCAAAAAAATAAAATGTGTTGGCTCTTACAGGTTATAGTGCTAGTCTTATTTTAGCGCTCACCATTTCAATCTCGTATTTTTATACTTTTCTATGCCAACATTTGAAATCAAAGACCAATGCAAAAACCGCTTTCGTACTCCAAAAGATTTGTGTGGCATAAGCCAAAATCTCTTCACAAAGCTGAAATGTTTTGGCCCTTGGACCTTATCAAAATACTACCATAATACAAAAAAAAATAAATTTTATGTAAAAATATGAATGCCTGCATGTTTTGTAGTAGTTTATGATATAAAGTAATATCAGACCTCTATAACTAGCCATACATGTTTACCTAGATATATTTGCAGAATAAGGTTTATGGAGCATGAGATCTCAGAGCTTCAGCGCTCTACCCCACTGCCTTGTGGGTAAATGTACAACTGCACAACCACTGGAGAAATACGCCTAAAGTGAAAAGCAAGTTTCAGCCACAGGCTGTTTTCAACAAACTTTAACAACAGCATTTGTGTGCAGTTGAAAGGAGGCATCATCCATCCTGGATTTCTCTCTTGCCAACTCACAAACTCTATAGTGATGAGATACTTTTGGATCATGTTGAGACATACATAACAGTACCATCATTGTACACGTATCTACTACAACTTAAGTTCCATCCAACCCTTGAACATAAAGGAAAACTGCATCAATGCTGCAATGAATCAGCTACATTAAGAATTGCTTCCTACCACACAAAATTCACTGGAAAGTAAAAATTGGGAATGGTAAGTAAAAGTCTGACTGTTTCTAACTTCCTGTACTTTCAGAGTATGTAGTGAATAAAAACATTGATTCTTAGAAGCAAAAGTTTTTCCTCTTCCAGAAACTCTCAGGCATGTAAGATGAACTTCACAATTATTTGGTTTCAGTTTTGTTGTGTCACTTTAAAGCAGTAACAAAAATTATATCCTTCAGTATATGAAATAGTTTGGTAAGTGTAAGTCCTGACAGCTACAACCATTAACACTAAATCACAGCTTTATGCTTATAACCGTGTTCTCATCACACACGCTTTGAGAGGCACACAGAAGCTAAAAGCATCAGGTCCCCAGGCATCCAGCGTGATTAAGTTGCAAGAGGCCTAAACTTTAGTTACAAAAGCTGTTGAATGTGTACATCCATAAGACACAGGTTTACATCAGTACAAATCCTGATCCTTTAACAACTCCTTGCCTCAGACACAGAAAATGTTGCACCAGCTGTTCAAATCTATAGTGTGTATAAACACACATGAATGAAACATCTACATTTAATAGCAACATGCCTGGAAATCTAGAATGTGTCCTTGAGCAAAGTTTGCAGAAATGTTCAACACACTCATTGCGTGACTTGTGCAAGTATATGTGTGTAGTATTATCTTCACTGCTGAAGTTCAGCATGCCTCAAGACATTTCTTGAAACTTTTTAAAAGTATATCAAGTATTAAATTCAACCTGTATGAGGGTGTTGGGCAACTGTATGCCCTGTGGACTTGATTTGGACTTTATGCCCCGAGACTTAATGTGTACTAACAAGAACATAATATATATTTGTTTAAAGCTTTACAAAGGAATTCTGTAATATTTGTTAACAAAGAATTTGTCAAGTTCCCTTATTCTAAGTTTACATTTCATAACAAGCATTTCATACATTATAGGTACACACAATTAAATTCACTAAATTCACTATTAATTTCATTTTTTTCAATTTTGACTTTATGCACAATTTAACAACACTTATAATTAAACTTTATAACCGGGCAAATTGTTAGTAATAAAAGAAATGATAGCAATAGTAAATGTAGTGATAATAAATGATGGCATTAAAAACATTTCCAAGGCAGTTTTAATGTGACTTTTTGCATAACAAAACTGTTAGTCTGTTTTGTTATTTTATGTAAACAAATTTACCCCTGGGAAAGAAAGTCTGAAGTTTGTGCACAGAGAAGAACCAGGATGACCTGGTGAGAAAATATCGGAACATTCTGTGTGGTTCAAGCACTTGTAGCAGGTCAACTGCTGTCTGTGCATTGCAGAGAGAACACCTGCCAGGACAGAGGTGGTGTTTTTGTGGGAGGGGGTTCAAGCTCTGTGCCTGCGTTTGGATTCTCTGTGGTTGACACAGTGCTGTCAGCTGGTGTCTTACACCAATAATTCATATAAAGCCTGTGGTAGCACTCAATAATTCACAGCACACATGCATGTACAGCTTACCACCTCACTTTTGTTATCTTTGAGTCATCCTGCATTAAACGTTTAGCACTTTATATTCAATGGCCGAGCTACCATGTTGTACAGCTATTATATTTTTGAAATTTGAAAATTGGCTCCAGTATGGAGCTGTGGTCATTTTGATAAGTTGGCTTTAATATGCAACGGAAGTGAAATATACTTTTTGGTTTCTCTGGTTCCCCAGGTGGAGAAGGACTAAGACATTAGTGAACCTGGTTAATTCATTATTTTGCACAATAGTGGGAATCTGCACTGAGAGAAGGAAGTCAGGGCAGGTTATGTAAGCGACACATCAGTGGGCCAAGACATTTAAAGAAAGAATATGTAATATAAACTAAAGAAAAACTAACTTTCAGGGTTCGAGTGTGTCGACTTTTATTTCTGCTAATTTAGGATGTGAGTCAAGTGCAAGTGATGAATATAAATCAACACTTTTCCAGTCTGAATAACTGAATTTTAATTTTTCTCCCAAACTGGCTTTAAATTGAAATCATCTCAGCTGTATGATACACAGTGATTTCATTCACTTCTGTGGCCTCCAAAAAGAATTTGGGTTATGGCTTTACACCACATATTTTGCAACTGCAATTAATGAGAGCTTTTACCTTAAACGTGACAGACTTAACAATCAATCAGTTTTAGGACAATGAGTGCACAAACAATGTGTGCAGAAGGACATTGAAGATATACTTGATATTGAAGAAGGTTATCTGGTTTGTTGAGATTTTTTTTATAAAGTGACTGCATTCATTTTAAGTCTGGGCCATGAAAGTATAATAAAATGGCTGTCTAAACTCTGTATGAGTAAAGATTGCTGCCATATGACAATTATACAAGTTTTTGATACTTGAGGTTATATATTGATATATATATATATATATATATATATATATATTGATATATATATATATATATATAT
>JAZGTK010006872.1:0-20147 GCA_036877625.1 Ambastaia sidthimunki | reverse complement strand
TTCATTACAACAAACAGCAACTTCTTCCAAAGAAACCGGAAAATCTCCCACTCCAATGGAAACAGGACAGTTCCAGTCCTGTAAAACAGAGAATTCCTCTACTCATGAAACAATCAAACCACATTTGTATGCAGAAAAGTCACAGAATACATCAAGTCTTGGAAAGAGTTATACAAGCTGCAGCCCAGAAGAAACAAAACCTCACCATAGCACCATAGAAAAAGAGTCTGATCTCACAAAACCCAAAACAACCGTCATTGTCTCAAACTCTGAAATACAGCATATGCCTGAAGAGGACATACCTTCAACTAATGGAGAAACTTTGTGTGTTACCTCTAAACCTTCTGAAAACACAAATGCCCCTCAAGTTAAAGCATGTGAGCAGTCTAGGGAGGCCCCTACGCCAGCATCTGGGGAGCTTGAAAATTCATCTGTTTGTGATTCATCCAAACAGCTGAGTCCATTAAAAGCCACAGAGGAGATAGCTTGTGAAGAACAGTCCGAAACAGATAAAACAGAAACTTCTGAAACTACAAAAGAGAAAGGTGAGGAAGATCTTACAGGTAAAGCTGCTGTCAGTGAAGTTACAAATAGCTCTAAAGAATCAGAAGTAAAAACAATGGGGGACAAAGATGAAGCTGCAGAAAAACACAATGAATCCAACAGTTCTGAGAAACCATTGACAGACAGAGAACATGAAATGGAAGTAGATTTAGAGGAAGGGAAGAAAGATAACCACATGGACGTCAGTTCTGAGATCACTAAAACTGATGAGGTTCAATCCGTCATTGAAAAGGGATGTAAAACTAGAACAGAAGAGAAGAAGAAATCTGATTTTCCTTCAGATCATGAGACAATCTCAAACAAACAGTGTGAGCAGGACAAAACCAAGGTTTCCACAGAGGAGTCAAAGACAACTGATGTTCAAGCAGAAAGCAATGCTGCAGAGACCAACCAGAAAAGTCCAGAAAGGCTTTCAAACAAATCTCATGAGGGTCAAGATGAGGTTAAACCAGGAGAGGAACAAGAGGAAAAGAGTAGAGTAGAGTCTTCACAAATGCAACAGGATGCCATACGTATGAAGATCAAGATCCCAGCTCACAGAAGGAAAGCAGAACTCCAGAGAGAGGAGGCGAGGGGAGATTCTGAGTCAGAAACGACTGAGGGCAGATGCTTGAGACGATCTCCCAGAATCTCTAGACCCACTGTTAAACTGGTGGAGATCCAGGACAGGAGGGCGGAGCGGAAGCAGGCTACTCCACTGTCAGAGAAAGATGAAAATGAAGAAAAGGAGGATGAGGAGCCTGTACAGAAGAAACCAAGGAAACCTGATCCAGATGCCCAGACAAAACCAAAGGTATGTTCCATTTTTCAATCACCCAGGCTGATTATTATGCAGATATTTGTCATGTTGTCAATTGGCATTGAGTCTGTTTCTCTTAAGATATTGGCACTGGGTATTTAAAAACTTGTACCAAACAATAATTTTGTAGTATATGATTAAAATATTATTTTGAAATTGAAACTCATCACAATGTAACAACCCTTCAGGGTGGGAGACGTCGAAGACGGACACGATGGTCTCGCATGAGACGTAAAAAGAAAGGATCAGATGACGATGAAACCGACAAGGAAAGTGAGAGTGAGGAAGAGGAGACAGAGGAAGATGACAGTGATGAAGATTACAAGGTGGAGAAGACCAAGAAGAGGAGGAGAAACCGAAACAGAGAGCGGAACAGCTCCGACTCGTCTACCTCTTCATCAGAAGATGGTGAACCCAACGATGACCCCTGCAAACACTGTGGCCTTCCCAATCATCCTGAACTGGTGCGTCTCTGATCCACAAGCTCTGGTCTCAGTGTCAACAGTGTGTGTCTGATCTCCAGTGTTTCTCTTTAGATTCTCCTGTGCGATTCTTGCGACAACGGCTACCACACCGCCTGCCTGCGACCTCCACTCATGATTATTCCTGATGGGGAATGGTTCTGCCCCCCCTGTCAGCATGTGAGTAAATGCGGTCACAATTTCCCAGCAGAAATGCTCAGAAACTCGATGTTGTGGTTGATCAGGTGGTGATGTTGTTGGTTTGTCTTGTAGAAGCTGCTTTGCGACAGGCTTGAAGAACAGCTGCAGAACCTGGATGCTGTCTTGAAAAAGAAAGAACGTGCAGAACGGAGGTAAATAAAGAGGAAATGATGTCAGAATTTAAACAATGTGTAATATTACCGGTGCATAATGCAATATGAAGGAATTGTTTGTTGTGGCTTTGACTGGAAGGATGTGTGACGTTATTTATGTTTTTTTTTTTTCAGGAAAGACAGGCTGGTGTATGTTGGCATCAGCTTGGAGAACATCATAACACCCTCTGTAAGTGGGGTTATTTTATAGTTATTTTATAGTTTAACTATTTTTTAGTTACAATACTTACATTATTTAGGTACTCTATATACTTAAAATGTTTAAATTGTTTGTCACAGAGAATCAACAAATGTAAAAATAAAGTTAGATATGCGTTATTTGTTGATTTTTTTTGAAGGTGGAAGTGGAGAAAGAAAAAGAGGAGGAGGTGGTGGAGGAGGTGAAAGAGAAGAAGAAGGTGAAAAACAGCAAAAGTTCGGGACGAAGGTCAACCAGGGCCAAAAAGTATATAAGCTACAGGTACTTAAGATATATTCACAACCTCTTTATCTCCTAATGCTGTTTGTTCATGAATTTAATACACTGTCATGCTGCCATTTTGATCAGGTTCGATGAGTTTGATGAAGCAATCGAAGAGGCCATTGAGGAAGACATCAAAGAGGCGGAAGGAGGAGGTAGAGCATCCTGTACCTCAAGCTCTTTTCTACTGCTGTCCTCCTGGAAGTTGGTTTTTAAGTTCCATGTTTTTAAACAGGAACGGGACGCGGGAAAGACATGGCCAACATCACTGGTCACAGAGGGAAGGACATATCCACTATACTGCAGGAGGACGGACAAGAGAACGACCGGCCACGGCGACCTGCCACAAATCAGAAACGCAGGAAACGACGACGTCTCAACGATCTGGACAGTGACAGCACAGTGGATGAGGAGAGCGAAGACGATTTCCATATCAGCGACAGGTGACGTTAAACTATTACAGTAACCAGTGTTTAAAACATGCTTATATAGACAGCTGCATGTGACACTTGCTCTCCTCTGATTGGTCTACAGTTCAGAGGAAGAGGACTTCGTGGTGTCCGAAAATGAGGCGGGAAGTGAAGCAGAAGCTCGGTCCCCAGAGGACAGCGATTTCGGCAGTGATGGCGACAGTCGTCGGATAAAACCCTCAAAAAGACAGGCAAGCCGGAGTCGAAGACTACCATCGCGTAGGCGTCGCAGACCCAGAGGTTACTCTGATGATGAGGAGCTGGAAACTGATGAAGAGGAGGAAGAGGAAGAGATTGGTGAGACTCCTGTGTTCATTTGTCAAATTAAAATCTTTCTCTTTAAAGCCGCAGTCCGTAACTTTTTAACAAGTACATAACAGATCTGTGTTCAAAACACTCTTTTTACCTTTACACCGGTTTGCAGTTTATAATAATAATTAATAATTTCTGCTGTCCGGTTTGATTACACGGGAAATTTGACTTAAATATTATTTGACTTAAATATATTTCACTAAAATATATGTAAAAAAAAAGGTAAGTAACTTTTTATGGATAAAGAGTCGAAATTTACGTATTGCAGCTTTAATGACAAATATATTTATGTTAAGCTTTTATGGCCCGTGGTTTACTGTCTGCACTGATTTCCATCGATAGGTTTGTCTTATTTTGTGCATTCTGCTGTCGTGTGTTTGCAGTGACAGAAGGCTCCAGTGAATTTAGTGACAGTGATCTGGACGTCCGCTGTCGCCGGTCTCACAGGAGTCGTAAGCAGCAGGTGAATTACTGCGAAAGTTCTGATTCTGATGGCTCACAGGTCAGCACCAACAAAGACAAGAAGAAGAAAGGCAGACGATTTTCCAGCTCTGACAGTGAAGGTCAGTCCTGTTCACCTCATGACATAATCAGGTGGAAAAAAAATCCTATAGGCTTATAGTGAAGGGACCAAAGTATCATAGAGACTGGTGGGATCTTCTGATACTTTGCAACCACATTGGAAAACCTCAGCAATCACAAAAAAGGTGTTCGAATAATTTGATGTGGCTTTAACTTTTAATGTTTTGTCCCTGCAGTTAGTTTCCAGTCCAGGGATTCTGATGAAGAAGAGAGGAAGCCCAAGAAAAGAAGAGCAGACTCATCTGAGGAAGAATCCAGAAAACGGCGCAGACGCCTGTTCCTTAAACGCCGGCGGGAGTCGGAAGATGATGACGATGATTCTGACGAATCAGAGGAAGAAGAGCGGCCTGTCCGTAAGCGTGTAAACCGCATTGATTCCGACGACAGCGAGAGCGAGGAGGAGGTGAAGAACAGCTCAACAGAAAAAGACACAGAGGAGAACGTTGGCAAAGGGCCCAGTCCTCTGGACTACAACCTGGTGGAGCTTCCTTCCACAAATGGACAGAGCCCAATGAAGGGTTTCGAGGGTCTCATTTCACGGCCCGGGGTGGGGGTACTGCCTAAAAACGGGAATGCCCCAGTCACTTTATCCATGGCAGCCAATGGCCTGGAGATGGCCCAACAGGATGAAGATGAAGATGACCTTTTGGGTGTTACAGACCTCGTAGACTATGTCTGCAACAGTGAACAGTTGTGAGACCTTTTTTAACTTTATTTTTGTTCTTTTTCAACGTTCATTCTACACGTCCACTGTCAGCATCATTCATATTGTATGATCTTGACCTTCCTCTTAGATCCTGACATCACACCATCCCTGTTAAACGTGCCAGCAGATCAGATCAGGACTGCAGAGGTCTTGGATTCTGCCCTCAGTGGCACATTATTCATAGCTGTAAATATTTTAATGATCAGAAGCATCAAGGAAAGGAGAAATTCCTTCTGAGAGACTCCCATGAGATATTACCTTTAAAGTATCTTTTTCTTGTGTTGGATAAGAGGGACGTCTCGGACAAAACTCTCTCTGGAAACAACCTCTGAAACCTCTTTTACACTAATCACATAGCCATGCTCATTATTAAATCTGTTGTTTTTGAGTTTAGGTTTTCTCCACTGCTGTCAGTTGTACATTTCACAGAAAGTGGGTGAAGTCAGTATAAGGACCTAAAGTGGGAGGGACTAGTGTGCTGGAAACAGAAAGTGGGCGGAGTTAGTGTGGAGGGAAATGAGGCAAACCACATTTTCAGTAACGTTTCACACATTGCTGAATATTTGCATGAAATTGCAAAAATGTTTAGCTTTATGTTCCACTTTTTTAACTTTCATCTTTTATAATCTAATTGGAGTGGAAGATGCATTCCTACCAATTGGTTTTATAGTGTCATTTGGTGGTAAATTGTTTTTATTAAGTGATGTCATTATAAGCTTTGTTTTGTTATACTATTTATTACTAAAATTGTAATTTGTACCTGAAATTATTGCTTGATTGGACAGCAGCTTCCGTCATCAGCGCAAAAATCATGGATTCCTGGAATTCCATAACATTTCTAAGAAATGGGGAAAACTAGTCTTGAGCTCATTTTCTAATGCCAACATGCTTTCTAACATAGTCCATTTTTATTCCATTTAAACACTATTCAACCTGGCAGCTTGTTGATGCATCAAATGCCAAAACTTCCACTCGGAGTTGCTTATTTGCTAAAGACTCTCACCCACTCCAGCGTGTGTTTTTTTTCTTTCAGGAATTCCTTGCTTCAGTAAATTTGGTTAGCAAATACAAGCAGATACTTCATCAAACGGAATCGTTTCCCATGAACCCAGTTTGTGTCTGTTTCGCTGCACTATATTAAACCATTTTCTATGTATAAATATATAAATATAACCATTGATATGTTTTGCTTTGTCATATGCATATGTTTCAACGTTGTTTGTTTGTTTGTTGGTTGGTTTTCATCAATTACAAAGCAATACATTTTTCTTACAAGATAAACAGGAAGAGATTCGTCATTTTGTGGTTCACAATGCTGAATCGTCTATTTTTAAGAACAGATATTGGTTCTGTATTGGTATTTCCTGCTACATTGATTTCTGACCCTTCTAGGGGCGATGTCATCTTGTTGTCAACCCACTGAAATCTAAGAACACATACGAGAAACATGGTATAATCTCGCATTATCCTGGTGTGTATATCTGTAGTTTTCTGCTGTAACATATTAGAAGCATTTTTAAATCATTCAGACTATACATAGCAGTCCTTTATGATTGCAACTGTTTATAATTTGTTTTTGTAGGTACATTTGTACCAGTCCAAAGTGAGTGACGGCATGCCTGTTGATTTCATTGATACATTTAGTTGTTTTTCCTTTAAAAGTTTTCAGTCTTACCGTCCGGTTTTCCACTGATTGCTAAAACGTTCCCGGAGGAAAAAAAGATAAAAGCCCAAGAAACTGTGTAATTGTGCGAAAGTCAGCGATCGACAAAAGCTATGTAAAAATGTCTTGTAAAATAATGTTTAACCTTGGCATGCACATGCGTTCTAGTTTGATTTATTTGCTCTTGAGATGTTTAGGGAATTGAGTTTAGGAAAAAAAGTCCCTGATTTCTCACCAATTTAGTGCCACTTTTAAACACACTCGGATCAGAATGCCAGTATGACTATAGCTATAAACTTAAGCTTAAGAGCATCATTAGGTACTAGCCACAGTGCATTTATCCTGATGTGTTATATCAGTATGATATTAAAAAAGACAAAAAAAGGTACAGATGTTGATTTGAAGCTGTGGCCCAGCCTTCATCACAATACACTATATATTTGTATTTCACAATCTGAAGATATTTACTGATGGATTCCAGCCCCAGTGTTTTATGGTATTTGGCTGATGTAGACTGACAGCCGATGGGCAGATACCATCTGATTTTAGCTTTTAGAAATGTCCTTTGTGTTTGTCTGTTCCTCTTTTGGATGTTTTTGTTAACTGTATTGTAATTTCTTTCATATGATTTACAATCTTGTACATTTGTCATAATAAAAAATGAAATGAAACCAGTAAAAACAGTATAATGTTGTGATAGGTAATGGGTCTTGAATGTTGGGAAAAGTTCATGGCTTCTGGAATGTATTATATCATAACACTTTCCATGAGGTAAGCCAGAATAAACCAAGCAAGCAAACAGTATATGTTAATAATAGGAGGTGGGGTATAGTTCTGATTAGATCAGATACACTTCTTGAAATGCTCTGAACTAAAAATAAGTGGTTATTACTTTTTACACTAGAACACTACACTCGATGTGACGTTGCAGTTCATATGGTGACCACATGGTGTCAGTGGCGTCCAGTTTGTGACTCGCAGTTTAGCGAATAACTGATTTCAGATGCAAAGTTTCAATGTTGACCAAGAGAATGAGATTTGGGAATGAGATGGTTTAGCCATCATCAATAACTGAACTGGTCCGTCAGAAATGTGTGGAGAAGTTAATAAATTAGTCAAACCCCTTAATATCAGTCATTGCGTTTTTCTCCACATTGGATTTTAATATGTTTTTTAATATTTGGGAGTAAATATATGCTGTAAAACACAAAACTGCATGACTATCAAAAGTGTCTTTCCTTTATATTTTTTATGTATTTTTAATTCCTTTCATATTTTCCCTGTACTATTCTTCGTCTGGTATTAACTCATTTAAAACAAGGTAAATGTGGCGTGTTCCTCACCCATCGCTTCATCTTTCATTCTTTATGAGTTTTTGGCACTCACATCAAACTCCCTGTGGGAATTCCTGTTAGTTTGCGCCTTTCCAAACCATCCCGAGTCGCTCTTTAACTTTAACCATCTGATCCCGCGTTGTATCCGAGAGAGCGTCATCACCATGGCAACACCGAAATTAGAAACACTCTACGCATCTTACGTTGTCACATTTCTTGGAGTCTATAATCACCACCTTCGTTTTAATCGAGCTGTTTTTTTCTTTCTTTTTTTGTTAATAATACGTACATAACTTTTATTATCAGATCTGCTAACATGGAGACCAGCTGTGAAAGAGGATTTACTCGTTTGGATCTCATTACAGCGGAGTCTGAGCTGAATACTAATGCAGGCCTCTCTGCATGTTAACAGTGCTCACATATTCAAACTTTTCAGTTTGTATAGAAGAATGAGAGTTTGGGACAGAATAGAGCATGAGGGTGTTGGGAGGGAAACAGATATAATGCAGTGGGTGAGAACCCTCAGAATTTGGCCCCTTGAAAAGCCCACTTGTTTTGGTGGAAAAACTCAGACCTTAAAATTAAAAGTGAATTTGTGAGCCATTTTCTTTCCTTTTTATGTCATTGTGTCTTTAATTGAAGATAATTTCACAAGTTTCATTGCAAGGCTTTTCTCAAGTACACATCTAAAATGTATAGTTGACAGTTTAGTGTGTTTAAATTATTTCACAGGCCAATATTTCAGCTTTACACTTTGGTATAAACTTTGTTAACCCCATACACTTCATTTCAAAGTAACTTCTACACATCTACCAAACTATATTGCACCCTTTTATTGTGATAATTGTGATATAACTCACAAATTAAAGGGTAATTTATCACAGGCCTTTTGGATTTCTAAGTTATAATTATGAAGGGAATTATTAGCAATTATAAAAAAAAATTATTTATCAAGATTTGTTTTATCCAATGTTTTTCCGTTATGGTTGATTATTATGGTTCCGTTGCTCTGCGGTGATGTTCCATACTGACCAGCCACTCCCAAGCGTGTGAACTCGGAAGTCTCTTTTGTATTCTATTGATTCAGTTCCTCAAATGCCCTTAAAGAAAATCCTCGGCACCATCCTTTCAGAGTGAATTTTCCTCCTTTGAATTATACGGAGACGTGAATATAGTTATGGTGGACTGATTGCTCACGGGTCACAGTGAGGTCATCATGAGGTCATGTGAAGTGGGATATCGCTCAAGTTCACCATTACAGCTATTACAGGCTATTATTATTATTTTCCCTTTTTTGCCCTATTTGAATGACTCAGAAGGCAAGAACTAAACAAAAATGTTGTTGGAAAAAAGGATTTTAAAATAACTTTAAACTGTCAGATGATACATTTGGGCCCAATAGCTATCCAAACTTTTAACTTCCTGTCTATAGTAAATAAATTCTATCTACTTTTTCGTAGACAGCGACAGTTTAGAAATAATAATCAAAATAGCCCTTAATTAAAGAATCACACACATATTTAAAACATTAAATGATCATATTAAAGGCGTAAAATCACACGCAGTCTTTCGCAAGATCAAAGTCTTTGTAGTGTTTTGCACAAAAAGCTTCTGAATAAAGACACAGTGACACATATGTATTATTCTCTTCCTGCCTCCATTTTGATAATCTTCTGTTTTTTTAATCTATGATGTTTTGTTTTGTGAGGGCAAAGAGGCTCTTTACACAAAGCAGCATCCCTGTGGACACGCTGAATGCCTGGTGAATGAGCAGAATCTCTGCTAATGGTTTGAATGGTTGCCGGGTAATAAACTATTGATGCAGGCAGACACACTGAGTTTGCTCATCACAGTGGGCTTCTAAAAGTCCCTGAATCTCATAGAGACCTGACAGCCAACTGCTGGAAAAACCTTTCCTCTCTCATTATATGATATATATGATGATATGATTTCAGGGCATTGTAGGGTATTATATATAGCTCTATAATAGCCTATAGTAATATTATATGTTACGGTATAATGTGATGTAATGTATATGGTCATATGCATATAGACCTTATATAGTGTCTTATGCAGCAATGCAGCAGCAATATGCAGCAATATGATTTGTGTTAAGAAAAGGGGTGAGATCTCCTTATCCTTATCCAAGAAAACTGTGTATGAAATGAATTAGGTTTTAAATGACTTCACGTAGCTTGAGAAACGTTTGCTTAATTTGCTGCACTACCTGTGGACTTAATGGCTATAAATTCTACTTCACCCAAACCCTCAGACTCGACAGGTTCTGGGAACTCTGTGCACTCTTACAACCGCCCAGCTTCTCCAAAATCCACAAGTCTTCAAATGTTCTCCCTCAAAACTGTAAGCAGAAAGACTGAAAGCTTCTTTTGTCCTTCATCTCTTTTGTCTGCCGGGGATGAGAGCAAGGGGGTGGGGAAGCGGGTGCCGCTCTGGAAGTGTAAGGTCCAAATTAGACATTCAAGGCGAGTTCTGTTTATGATTACTCTCACAGAGACCAGACAAAAGCAGAGACATTCCGAGAGCTCACTGAAGAGGACGGATTCGTTCTGAGAAAGGACAGAGACCTACATCATAACCCCATTCACATGGACTGCTCTGAACTCAGGCCTGGAGAGACTGTCTCATCTGTACATACATACACCTTCATCTGCCTCAGTTCAAAACAAATAAAAAAATGACATTATGTCACGGATTCCTGTCCTGGATGCTGATTGGTCAATCCAGGGACCCAATAAAGTAACAGATATGACAGAAAACGGCTTTCTCACTGTGTTGCAGCTTTAGAACAATGTTCTATTATTGTTTATATTTTACGGACTGTTTCTTTTATAGTATAAGGATAATATTTAATAAATTTGGTTAATGCCAATAATATTTCTTTGATAAATTAATCATAAAAATAATAAAGGCATTCAAGGCCATGCTATGGTGAATATATTGTTTCTTATAGTTTAATCTGATCTCATACAATCGATTTGACTTTGATTTTATGGCTTAATATGTAAATGACACGTCATGATGTCACCCCTAACTGAAAGTGTACAACTGTATGTGAGTGATTCACACACTGAATGAGGCCAGTTGAGTTTGACAGTTCTGTGAGAGAGGTGAGTGTGTGAAACTCTCTCCCCACAGGAAGTCCCATCACTGATGTCATTTGAATAGCTCACAGATCTGTAGCATGGCACTGTTTTTTGCCCTTGAAAAGATTCAACCTGTTAATTCTCAGCTTCATTTTTTAAAAAGTTTATTATTTACTTTGACACATGGATTATATTATTTGCTTATTTATTTATGTATTTACTCAGATGTTCACTGTCACAGTAATATCTCCTTCAATTGGGATAACCTGTGCTTGGTTTCCGCCACGTCCCCTCAAAAAGGTCTTATTTGGAAGGTGGAATATATTTGTGAATTTTGAACCCTTATTGTTGGTTAAGTCTGAATAGCTTTCAGTTTGTCAGACAGATTAATATATTTCATTAGCAAATCAAGCAACAGCCCCTCCTACCATTCCATCATGTTTCAGCACTGGGCCTCATCTGAAGTGTCTTGAGCATCTACTTTTTGGAGTTTTAAGCTCCTCCCCCTTTAAGAGCCCTGAGAATCAGGAGCTTCTTACTGGTGGAAGATTATTAAATTCCCAGCACAGACTGGCTCACTCTGAACACTCAGGGCATCTCTCTGCATAGGAGCTTTACTGAAGCAGGTAAGCAACTTTATTTTCTCTCTGCTAGTGGTATATGTAAAGATATACTTGGGTGACATCAAAATTAGATTTACTACGTATTTAATAAAAATTGCACTATTTAGCTAAGTAAATTACATAATAGTTGTGTGGATCCCTGAGATGTTTGTGTCAGGATCATATATAATCATATGGTGATGTTTCCCTTGCTTTATAAAAAGCTTTAGAAGTAAAATTATGCACCAAAATACACCTATATACTAATGTGCATATATATGTTTTTTATATATTCACTTTTTTAATGTTTTGAACTGTTTTATTTGCATTGTTTATTATAGAGCGAATCCAGGTTAATTGCGTCACACTTTAACATTGAGATGAGTGTCAACCGGTGGCCCAGTTCCATCATATTTGGTTTCTGGATCAGTGTGCGTTCTGGATAGAGTCTCATTCTCATTCTTTTGCAGGGTCTGTTTTTGGGACACCGGAAGCTTGATCTCAGTGCGTTGAGCCCAACATGACCAAAAGCAGCGGGGAGAAGCCGCGGGCGCGCAACCGCGTCCAGCAGTTCAGAGAGGGGATTCACCTGCGCTCCCTCAAGGCGAGGAAGACGGTGGAAGACATCAGTAAAGATGACGTGAAGACCTTTCTGAAAAGAAACGCTTTTGTGCTGTTTACCATCGGAGCCGTTGTCATCGGTCAGTTTGTCTAGTGTTTAGTTTATTCGCACCTTATGATTCAGTGAAATTACATCTATTGTATTTAATAAGTTAGGATATAAAGTACACAATAACACACATTACGCAAACACAGATTTGTAACTGTGATAGTTATATTCAGTGTGAACTCAAACAGCCCATTTAAAGTCAACTTGAAATCAAAATAATCTGTTTATTAATAATTATTTATTCGTGCAACAGATTTGTTAAATTTTGTGCCTTGTAATCTTTATCAAAATTTGAAATTGTGACGTCAACCCGACGGCTAGGGCGGAGCCAGAGCCATTAACCAATCCCCTCTAGTCTGCTGCGAGTTTGAAACGCCCACTTTTCTAAAGGCAAATCAATTCCCAGTGGAAAAAAACATTGTGTAGAATTTAAAGAATTTTATAGGAATTTTAATACATTTGAAAGGGAACATAATCTATTCAGAAATTTGTCAGGACTGCTCAACACGTTCATTCATGATGAAATTACAATTGTAAACTTCTTCACCAACAAATACTAGCAGATCTAAATTGTAATTGTAAATTGTAGAACTAAATGTAGTTTGCCAAAAACAACTTATGGCAACTGATGTCACGTGATATGTTTATAAGAGTTTGTACAGATCTGAACATCTGGTATGTTTTCAGGCATCCTGTTGGGATTTTCTTTGAGGTCATATAAGATGTCATACAGAGAAGTCAAATATTTCTCTTTTCCTGGAGAACTGCTGATGCGAATGCTGCAGATGCTGGTGCTCCCCCTGCTGGTCTCAAGTTTAATTACAGGTATGTTTTTTTTAACTGCTAGAATATGATAATTTTGATATTATGATGGTTTTGGAAGGCGCGTTTCTAATAATCCTATAGGAAGTGAAAGAAAAGAGGTTTTAAAGGGGCAGTTTAAGAACATATATGTGTTGGGCCACATATCTATGTGTTTGTATAAAGACTAGGATCTTTAAACAATTGTTTAAAATTTTAAACAAGGTAAATTTAAACAAAGTTGAAATGAGGTCCACATTTATGTTTTGATTTGTTATAATTGCTAGTTTGCCTCATCAAACATAAAAAATTAGCAGCAAATTATGGTTTCGGGGAAAGGGAACAGGTGTCGCATGGCTCTGTTTTCTGATTTGTAGACAGCGACCTCTTTGTTCTTCTATTTAAAGTGTCGGAATGAGGCAGAGGTTGTAAAAAGGGCCCCCCCATCACACCCCACCCACCCCTGCTGCTTCATTTCACACACATAATGGAACAGGAGACCCATCAGTTGCCTTTAAACTGATTTTAAAGGGCAAGACGGGGGTCCATGCAAACTCTAATTGATTGACAATAACAATAATAAAATAATACATTTTGTAGAATGTTTTATATGGTAAACTTATATGCTTTTGTAAGTTTGATGTGGTTGAGTGTGACAGCAACCGGAGTCATTTCCAGTAAAATGCAAGAGAGACTGTTTGCTGTTGCTATGGAGACACATATAGGGTGGCATGATCGCCCAAATCTAGGCAGGTGGAGAAATTTCCCAGGCTTGTCACAGAGAAGGAGTGAGAGAGATGAGCTAATGCCTATAAGCGAATAGTAGAGAGAGAGAGAGAGAGAGAGAGAGAAGTGTGGTCGAGAGAGACTGACTAGGAACTTGTGAAGTGAGGGGCTGAACTTGTTGGAGTTTGGGCCCCCAGGATGATGCAGGGTTCAAACAATAGCAGCATTCTGCTTTGGCTCCGGGGACCAGGACATCAGTGCGGCCCCTGCCTCTTTCAAACTTCTAACCGTAATTCGTTTTGGCAAGTCTAGGTCTTTTTACTTAACCAAATTGACTTCTACAATGATTACAATTAATACCAAGAGACCTTTAATGTCTAACATAATAGCCCCTTCAAACTAAATCGCTAAGAAACGTTGAAACATTCATCATTCTTAGCAGTCTTTGTAAACCAATGTTTGTAAAAAGTTCTGGCCCCACAGCTACACAACACAGCTGAAATACAGTATGTAACATTCTCAAAAACACTGTTTTGCATTCCATTTTAATAATAATAATCTTATCACTGGTTTAGGATAGTGTAAATTAATAAAAATATAATGCTAAATGCTAATTATTCTGTCCAGGCATGGCAGCGTTGGACAGTCGTGCCTCTGGAAAGATGGGCATGCGGGCAGTCATATACTACATGACCACAACTTTCATCGCTGTGTTTATTGGCATTATTATGGTTCTGATCATCCATCCGGGCAAAGGTTCGAAAGATGAATTCACCAAACAGCAGAAGATCGAGCAGGTCAGCCCTGCAGATGCCTTCTTAGATCTTATCAGGTAAAGGGAACATGTGACAATGACTTTAAAATACTGACATTATTAACCTGTGACATCATTTAACACATGCACTCTTTTTACAGAAACATGTTTCCACCTAATCTGGTTCAAGCCTGCACTCAACAGGTAAACATAATTTTACCTGCATGCTTTTGCTTAGTTTGTTTCCTCAATGAATAATCCAACTATTTTAAAATATTAACCCTTTATTGTACACAATAGCAAGGTTTTTTTATAAAGCAGATGTGTACTCAGTTTACAAATTTGCATTTTTTTAATGGAAAAAATGCCTGAAACCATTTTTGTGAAGGCAGTTCACACAGTGTGATATGTCAGAAAAAGATTTGAGGCTTGATGACATCTCAAAAAACTACTATCATTTATCACTCTTGGATCTGAAATGTTTTTCTAGGAGGGCTTCAATTGTACTAATATTAATTAGAAGTCTTGACATCATTTCCTGCTGTTGGCCCAAGCTGGTTAATTTAACATGTAGGAAACCGGCACATTTTTCATTGAGCTGTATGATGGCTGAGTCTGAAGCACAGCTGTGACTGGACCAGCTGACCAGAGCTTTGGCAGTGCTGTGATGCTGCCACAGTGGGAGATAATGGGGCAGAAATGGCCACACAATGACACTGAAGAGACTGACAGTGGCTCACAGTCTTTCCGGACAGAATTTCAAGGGATGCCCAGCGGCCAACAAGATCTAAAAGATACTGAAAAAATACTAAAAAAAATCCTTTTCTAAATTGTCTGTTAACATTTCTTAGCATCAGAATAATATTTTTATACAAAATAATCTTCTTAATTCAGGATTTTATTATAAGATATTCCACATTATTAATAAAGTTTATGATCATAATTGATAATTATACTAACTAAGCTGCTTGTTTTCTGATGCTCTTTAAATCAAAGTTATAAAACTGCTTTCCTTTTTTTTCTCTTTCTTTCTGTAGTTTAAGACGCAGTACGGCAAGAGAATCATCCATGTGAAGGTGATAGTAAATGACTCCATATTTAACCTGACTAATGCCACTCAGGAGATTGCCCAGGAGGAGGTCATTCCCCTGTCTGGCACCACCAGCGGGGTGAACGCTCTCGGGCTGGTGGTGTTTTCCATGTGCTTTGGTTTGATCATTGGGAATATGAAGGAACAGGGACAGGCTCTCCGAGATTTCTTTGACTCCCTGAACGAGGCTATCATGAGACTTGTTGCTATTATTATGTGGTGAGTGATTCCTGACACACAAACAGAAACTGGAATATATATTAAATATATACTGAAATAAATCACAGCAATAACATTTTGACAGGTGAATGCCCAACGAATGCAATTAAATCTTTATATTTTACTAATTCTGCCATACCAAAGCATGTAAGTTATGTAAAGTATGAAGTTAAAACATTTATATAATGGTAATGTTCATAATGTAAAATGAATAGAATTTTTTTGAATGATTTTTGGAGAGCTGATCCAAAAGACCTACATTTAGAGTTACAAGGGTCAGTCTATTTAATTGAATTTTTGGGTGCATGTCACGTGTAAATTGCTTTAGTAGGTCACAGAAGTCATGTCCCATCAGGATTTCACTCACTTACAGTACAGTTCACTTACCTAATTACTTTTTTATAACAGTAAAAAAGTGTATATGTCTCTCTTTTTTACCTAATTGTGCCCTGTGCTTTTACTTGAATCCAAACACTCACTTAATGTCACCAGAGGTCCACATGTGTAACTAATTTATAGTTCATAAACTGAGGAGAAAACTCACTTGAGAGCGTGTTGAGGTAGTTTATTAGCAAGTGATGTTAATCTAGAGATATTGTAACAGTTTGGTGGTTTACATTAAATTGCACAGAACACAAGCACCACTGGGCTGATTCATGCCTCTCAGTACAAGAAATGGGTTGTAATCTCACCAGCTGATGGAAAGAAAATAAGTGTACTGTATCTTTAAAACACTGTGTCATCTTCTCAGGTATGCGCCCATTGGAATCCTCTTTCTGATTGCTGGAAAAATCGTGGAGATGGATGACATCACCGCAATGGGCGGGCAGCTGGGCATGTACACTGTAACAGTCATAATTGGACTCATGATACATGGCATAATCGTTCTACCAACCTTGTTCTTCGTCATCACACGGAAGAACCCCTTCATCTTCATCACGGGCATACTTCAGGCCCTCATCACAGCTCTCGGCACGTCTTCCAGGTACGCTCGCAACCACATCGGAATCCACATCCCAACCAATCCGGAATGATTTTACATTTTATTCACTTTCAACTTTTCTCGTCTTCCAGCTCAGCGACTCTTCCCATCACCTTCAAATGCCTGGAGGAGAACAACAAAGTTGACAAACGTGTGACTCGTTTTGTGCTTCCTGTTGGGGCTACAATTAACATGGATGGAACCGCGTTATATGAAGCTTTGGCAGCCATCTTCATTGCTCAGGTTAACAACATGGATATGAACTTTGGGCAGATCATAACCATTAGGTGGGATTTTTTTATATTATCCAATAAAATAATATACATATTTAATTATCCAATGAGGACAAGTTTTTAAGTGTAATGAATTTTTGTTATATAATAGCATCACAGCCACTGCTGCCAGTATTGGAGCGGCCGGAATCCCGCAGGCTGGTCTGGTCACCATGGTGATTGTGCTGACCTCTGTTGGACTGCCCACAGATGACATCACTCTCATCATTGCAGTTGATTGGTTCCTGTGAGTGACCCCCAACCAAGTACTGCTTTAGTAAATAGCTTTACTGAGGTGTTTTACTAATTAAAATACAAGAAAAACAACATATTTAACTAAAATATCTGCATCTGAAAAAAAATCTTCCATTTTATTTGGGACTGCCTTTTTTTCTGTTATCAACCCAGGTGACACACTTTGATGTATACCCATGAGACTCGCTCCATTTTGTTTCATGAATTTCATGTAATTCAATTGGTTTTAACATAGAAACATAATTAGGTTGGCCAAATTAATCATTCCAGATAGATCCTCTTTCCCACAAGTTACACAGCAAAAAAGCCTCTTTTTAAACTAGGATGAAAACTGAAAGTTGGAAACTTTTAGGCTAGTAATCAAATATCACTGACGTTGACTGTCTCAAGCTTCAGTTTTACAAATATATGAAACAACCAGCACAAACAGCAAAGACATGTCAAGTGAGTAAGTAGATTCTTTATCTTCTCATTTAACCTTCTTGCTTTCGTCTTGGACCTCCAGGGATCGACTGCGCACTACAACCAACGTTCTGGGAGATTCTATAGGAGCTGGAATTGTGGAGTTCCTGTCCAAAGATGAGCTTCAGAACAGTGATGTGGAGTTGGGAAACTCCGTGCTGGAGGAGAACGAAGTGAAGAAACCCTATCAGATGCTTCCTCAGGGCAACGAGTATGAGAATGAGAAACCACCGGACAGTGAAACCAAGATGTAGAGTCTGAATATTCAATGTTCAACCAAGTGTGTGTCTATGTGTGTTTGTGTATATACAGTAGGCCCAAAACTTATTCAGTACATTACATAACAAAATATGAAACCCAAGTGGCATTTATTTTAAAGAAGTACAGCACAAATGTTTTAAGCAAAACACACACAAAAAGTTTGTTAGATTTCAAATTTACAAACAGTAGATGTAATGCTCAAGAAGTATTTGGACACTTTCTGGTTGTCAGTCTTTGTGGAACATGTCCATAGCTGATGTGATGTCTGTGTGTAAAGGAAACTGTCTTTGGTTACTTAGCAAAGACATCTGTGTTAATGAGTTCCTGAGTTTGGGCCACTGTATTTTTTTTCAGTTTTGTTTTTAATATTTTTTATTTTTTTTTTGTTTACAGCAAATTTGTTCTTGATCATAACAACTGATCATTTGATTTGGCAGATGAGTTTTACCTTTGAAGACAATATAATAACACATGTGAATGTTTTGTTCTTATTTTGTATGGGTTTTTCATCATTGTGATAATTAGCTAAAATGTTACTGTATGTAGGATACAGAGGGCATTGGTGTGTGGATAATAGCAGCAAGTTTCTAACCTGAAGAGCGTTTAAAGGAAGTAACAAGGATTATGATACACTGGAATGATTTTAAGCAGAAATTAAAGTAACAGATTTTCTCGCAGTAAATTATTGATCTGATCTGCAGACAGAAGTTTGTTTTTTGGGAGGTTCAGTTGTGGGACTTTAGCATGAGTTTTTCCGTGTATTTTACATCAAAACATGGAGTATTAATATGTCAAACTGTAAATATCAAGAGACAGTTCTGTTTAGTTTTGAAAGCTGCTTTGTACACATCTTTATACATGAGAAGTCTCAATATTTTTAGTGTTTTAGCAGATATTACAGCAAATTTAAATTTTTTTTTGCAGTACTGCACAACTAACCGAATACACACACAGACACACAAACATATGCATTTGTGAGATTTTATATTGTTTTCTATTGTCCTGCAATATTGCATCCACTGACCCTCTTGTTGACGTCTGCTAACATGAATAATAAATAAAATAATTCTTAGCTGCTACTGGTTATTAATTGTAGGTAAAGGGGCTAAATGTTTACTTCTTAAGAGTCCTGTGATTACAATGGAATACGAAACTCATATCTGAGCCTGTAAATCGTTTGAAAACATAAATGCTATATACAAGCTGGACTCACACTTCTCACTGGAAACTGTGCTCTCAAGTTTGTCTGCCTTTTATAAAAACGCTTAAAGTTTGTTTTTACAACATTGCTGTACATTTCCTGTGAAGTCCATAAAAAGCAAAATGGGTGATTAGAAATTCTGTAGAATAAACCATCAGGATTGTATGTGTTAAATATAGTTTTGAATAAAATGGAGAGTGAAGATGCATTGTGTGGGAATTCTGTCACATTTATTGTAGCTGTACTTTATTATTTCAGACAGGTCTTGTTTTATTATGTTAAGGCACTTAACAAACACAACTGTCTTCAATAAGGAAAATGGGATGGATTAAAATTGAATGTGAATTGATTTGGCAGTATTTTGTGGTTCACAATGCGCCTCTGTTAATGAACAATTATTCTTCATTAAAACAGTTAACCAAATTATTATTTATTGCACAATGGATTTGAATATATTTAAAACACAAAGAAATGAGAAAAACACTTAAAACACACATAAAGTGTTCTATATTGTCAACTGGATTAAACATTTATTCAAAGTAAAAGACATAAAAATGCACTGACAGTCTATCTCACAGTCCAAACTTCAATTATTATTATTACTACAATGGACTTATGCTGCCATCTCGTGGACAATAATTTCCGTTTTGCTTTTGTTTAAAAGAGATAATAATTATGAAGAGAATATGCTGTTCATTTTTACAACATAATAAAAAGTAAAGAAATAAATACACAGTTGCAGTTTTGTTTACGGTATGCAAGACACCTTAAACCCTTTGATGGTAGATTATATTATTACTAATATATGTATATGGGTAATTTTACAGTTAAGCACTAGAGCAGCACCGCAAGGCGGCGCTGTTGAACAGTTTTTGTGTGTGTACTACCATCAGCACAAAAGATCAAATATTACCATCCAACAATCCTGAAACATATACGTTGGTAAAACGTAATAAACATAACCTTATCATAATATACTGTTCTGTGTAATTATATAATACATTTCTCTCTTTCTCTCTCTCT
>JAZGTK010006871.1:0-19880 GCA_036877625.1 Ambastaia sidthimunki | reverse complement strand
GTAGTAGGCTTTCGAGCCTATACAGCTTGGAGTAAGACAACATGCATAAAGAGGATGATGTGGTCAAAATACTCATTTGCCTAATAATTCTGCACTCCCTGTAGGTGCAACATTAAAGTACATTAAAATTGGTAATTCAATAACACAATAGGCATATAAGGCCTTCAGTTGTAGAAAACCAGAGACAAACACATAAACAGACAAACAAACTTGCCATCGGAACTGCAACTCTAGTCTGGTTTATGTCCATCCCTAACACAAAAGTCTGCCCAGTGTCCACATTTTGTCGTAAAGTAATTCTATTAGATGGAAAATAATTCACTTCAATGTCCTGCCAATATAGTCATTTGATTATAAGATTTCTTTTCTTTTTTATTTTATTTTTGCCACTAAATCGAAATCTGCACTGTACAAGTAAAACTGACCAACACAACATGATGCATGAATAAGATGGCACTTCATTCTATTCTAATAAATCATTTCTTTTCCATCCATACACAACAAATAATGTTACAGTAATGTCATAATATTACATCATAATATGTTGAATGCGACATCACCCCGGGATGCATTCTGAAGGCGCGTACAGGTGCACAGGCTCCTCCGATGTTTCGCATAGACCGCACTCGAGCAACAGGCTGCTGCAAAACCCATGATTCTCTTGATCTATTTGTATTGTCAGCCCTGACCCAGCACAATTCAAACAAACTAAACCATCCATGAGTTCATTCAATTGGGCGACATGGACAAGCAGCCACTGCTGTGTGGGTATGCGTTTCATGACTATCTATACCGCTTGCGTTCAGAAGCGCTTCCCGAGTGCTTTTTAATACATCATACATTTATGTAATACATCAACTTTTTGAGGTGAAACTCCGTTTGCATTCCCTGTCAATTGACTGTTGTTTGCAATTGACCTTGCAAACTGTTGTCTTCTTTCGGGATACAGTGTGCTCTCTTAGGGATACAGTGAGAGGTCAGGGCCGGAGCGGGAGCTTGAAGATTGAAGATTCGCGCCTTCGGAGGATTAACGTTAAAACAATGTTGATTCAATGTTCAACTTTTAATTATGGAAAACTTAATCTCTATTCAATGTTTATTCAACGGCAGCTTTTTAATGTTTAAATTACGATTATACTTCAATGTTGAATTGATGTTGACTTTCAAACTCAACCAAATATCAACCAATCTGACCATAATTCAACATTAACAACATCTTTTGTTATCTGGGAGGTGACCACAGGTTGCCATATTTCACCAACTTTGGCAAGTCTGGTCAGTAGGGCCTTTGAGTGCCCTTCTACTGTTTTCCAGTAGACAAGCATGCTGTATTCTGTCAAGATTGCTTTGCATACATAAAACAAGCATTGTTTGTTGTTTGGCTTGTTTCTGTAAGTCATTCTGTTTCCAGTCAGGGAGGTGGTACATGAGACTCAGTCTGTCATACTTCCGATATGATATCCGATATGATATCATGAGGGGACTCAATTTGAAGGGTGATCAGAATAGCTGCTACTTCTGCATAATGCAAAGGCTGAGGACATAACTAACATTGTTTACCTGCAAGACATCTGTTCCTGTCTGGAGGGGACCTTGATGATTTGTAGGAGCATCTGTCAATGAAAGCAGTTGGCATGCCCTGACAGACATTGTCTTTAAATTACCTGTGACAGATGGTTGCAGTATCTGTGGACGTCTGTATCCAGCATTGTTGTTGGTGTTTTATCTCCATGACTTTTTTTGTCCTGGTCGTATCATTGGCAGTGGTTGAAGAATCCAGCTTTTAGGTATAACTCCTTTTCCAGATTAGGGTAGGCCAGATGCAGGGCAGAGCACAGGTGCTGTTTAAGTCTGGTCTGTCTCTTTTAGATAATTGTCCATCGTGGTGTATTTTATGAGAATGTTGTCTTTATAGATGAGGTTGCTTGGTGTATTGTTACCAAGGTTGAAGGCCAGCTTGTGTTGCTCTTCCAGGTGCACTGGTATAGTCCAAAATCCTGAGGCTACATGAAGCTTAGAAAAGTTGGTGCCTCCCCTTATTCTTTGACTCTCCTGTGCCATCGTGACAGTAGCACCTTTTGGTTCATTCTCCTGTAGTCGATTGTTGGTCGCCACTTGCCGTTTGGTTTGAGGACAAGCCAACTGGGTGAGGAGTAGGTGCTGTTGCAGAGACAAATGACACCTTTTTCAGCATGTAATCAATGATATCCTGTATTTGTTTATGTGAAGCAATGGGAATCTTGTTTTGCCTGATGGGAATCTTGTTTTGCATTGGGGTGTGTAGAAATGCAGACCATGTGCAGATTGGTGTGGCCTAAATGTAAAGAGTCTTTGGCAAATGATGCTTTGTACTTGTACAGGAGTTGACAAAGTTTTGACGGTCTGTATTGTCCAAGCTTCTGTATCAGATTCAGGTATCAGTGCTGGTGGGATGGGTGTGGTGATTTCAGAATCATGGAAGGCGTGGCTTATTAACAATCCCATGTGATATACTTTGGGGATCCTGATGTCTGCAGCTGTGTTAGCAGCTTGTTGTGCCGGACAGCAACCATTGGTGTAGGCAGGTACTACAGAAGTTCATTCACCAGGGTGGAGACTTCTGGTAAGATTTTGCCAGACTGGAGATTCTTGTGGTCAAAGGGGCCCTTGGGGTGTTGTGGGGTCGGTGGAGCCCTCACCACCTCTTTAGTAGTGTTCACATGAGCTTTGAGACAGACCAGGATGTCTGCCCAATGTAGACATTGTGTGATAGGTCATAGAGAACCCGGAAGTATTGGGTAAAAAATTGGTAATTCCACTTTAGGTTCAGACCGCAAATGTCCTTGGCAGTTATCATGATTGACAGATGAGAGTCCAATGGGAACTGTGTGTGCTTGGCAGCAAAAGGACAGTCTGGGGTATTCTCGATGAAAGTGTTGAAAAGAAATGGCTGAGTTGGCTGACCATTGTACCAGAATGGTGTCTGTTACTTTTATGTAGTTGTATGTAGTTTAGTTGTGTAAGTTCCCTGATTAGATTAGATTCAACTTTATTGTCATTACACATGTACAAGTACAGGGCAACGAAATGCAGATGACATTCTAAACAAACATTTACAAGAGGATATATACAATGTAGTGCAATGTGCAATGTAGTGCGGTGAATATTGATAGTGCAAACAGTGCAGTGGATGGAGTTAATAGAATATTCAGTACATAGTACTGAGGTGCAAATTGTACAGTAAATGTATAAATATAAATAATCCGGAGTGCAAAGGAGCGTGTAGACAGTCCAGTAGTGCATTGAACGGTCCTGTAATGTAAATGACAGTGTAACAGTTGTAATTAGTGTAGGTTGAAGGTGTATGTGAGGGGGTAGTGGAATCAGCGAGGGGCAGAGTTCAGTAAGGAGACAGCTCTTGGAAAAAAGCTGTTCCTCAGTCTGCTGGTTCTAGTCCGTAGGCTCCTGAAGTGCCTGCCGGAAGGCAGGGGAGAGAACAGTCTATGAGCGGGGTGAGAGGAGTCCTTGAGAATACCGCGTGCTTGACGCAGGCGAGTTTCTTTTGAATGTCCTCAATGGCTGGAAGTGGAGTTCCTATGATGTGCTGCAGTGCCTTGCGCTCTGCAACAAAGCAGCTCCCATACCAGACTGTGACACAGTTGGTTATGATGCTCTCTATTGTGCAGCGATAGATGTTCACCAGGATGGCTGAGGACATCTGATTTCTCTATAGTCTCATCAGGAAGAAGATGTACTGTTGAGCCTTCTTGACAAGGCTATAGGTGAACTTGAAGCAGGAGACACGCTTAACAGCCATCCCATTAATGTGGATGGGATCATGTGTGCCTCCTCTCTCTAGGTGAGCTCCTTAGTCTTAGTGGTGTTGAGGAGCAGGTTATTGTCTGTGCACCATGTGGCCAGGTGTTGTCTCATCGTTGTTGCTGATGAGTCCAATCACCGTAGTATCATCTGCAAACTTGATGATGGCGTTAGATCTATTTAAGGCCCTGCAGTCGAGGGTAAAAAGGGAGTAGAGGATGAGGCTCAGCACACAGCCCTGTGGTACACCAGTGTTGAGTGTGGTGGTAGTGGAACAGATGTGGCCTGACCTAACATGCTGAGTTCTGAGTCAGAAAGTCCATAATCCAATTACAAAGGGAGGTGTTTACAAGTTACAAGTTTAGTGATTAACTTGTAGGGGATGACAGTATTGAATGCCAAGCTGAAGTCAACAAACAGCATTCGTGCATAGGTGTTTTTATTGTCCAAGTGCAGCGCTATGGAGACAGCATCCCTTTGTGCTCCTATTTCTGTGGTAGGCAAACTGATATGGGTCCAATATGGACAGGAGAGAGTCCTTCAGGTGTGCCAGGACCAGCCGCTCAAAGCACTTTATGATAATGGGTGTGAGTGCCACTGGGCGGTAGTGATTCAGGCATGTTGGACCAGAGTGTTTCAGCACCGGAACAATGGAGGTGGATTTGAAGCATGTTAGCACAGCTGCTTGAGCTAGGGACATGTTAAAAATGTCTGTAAAAACCCCAGCGAGATGCTCTGCAAATGCCCTGAGTATGCGTCCACAGATGCCATCTGGTCCAGCAGCCTTGCATAAAAGTCATTAAGCTCGTTCAGGAAGAAGACATTTGTGGCTGTGGGGGTGAAGTTGCTGGGTTTGTAGTTACTGATGGCCTGGATGCCCTGTCACATGCGTCAAGGGTAGAAGTTGGGAAAGTGATCCTCTGCATTTAGCTTGTAGCAGTGCTTGGCAGATTTGCCCTGGAAGTGCTGTAGGCCTGTGCATCACCTTTTTTTGGCTACCCCCTTTTCAATTAGGTCTCCCAGGAACCTTGGCACAGGAGCCTGAGTGGTGATTGGCAGGCAGTGAGGTCTTGTTTCCTGTTGTTCAGGTTGCAGGGACAGAGAAATCCAGGGCAATTAACAACTAGTTTCAGGAATGGGACAGTCAATCCCACTCACCAGAGACCAATGTGGCAAAAACCATTGCTTTACTACCCGAGCATTAGGGGGAGTACTTTGTATGAGGGAGCAAAAAGAGGCTGGCCAAGGGTAAAGTCACCTAAATCAGTAAATGGGACACTAAAATGACAGTTGACAGGAAAAACAGTGAAAAACTTAAAATGAAGAACTAATTATTATGCTCGGCCAAGAACAAGGTGGTGTTTTGGCCTTGGCCTTTGTCACTCTTACTGTGACACAGTACTACTTTAGAGCAGGTAACAAAATCATGTCAGTTTAAGTTTTAAATGTGAGCAATAAACACAGAAGCAATTCAACAGTAAATACAAATGCAGGTTTATTAAACTACACAATGGGAAGCATACATAATAACTAAACTAACAAACACATTAAGCAAATGAATACATAAAACAATAGTGAGGAAGGAGACGAGAGAGGGAAAGAGAAGAAAAGTTAAAGGTGTAAAAGATGGCAGGATAAAATTGTCTATTTACTTCTTTATGAACCATAAGTTTAAATCACCTTAAAAATAGGCAACACTTAAACGCAGCAACAAATTGGATACTTGCGTTGAGCTCAGATATGTTGACCCAAAAGGAGGAGTATACTTGGGTGGAAATAAAAAATAGTATCTTGGTCCTGTTTAAGCTGTCATGTACATGTTTATGATGGTCTGGAAAGTTTATGCATTTTAACTTAGATCATGGTAACAAATGTGCTGCAAGTTATGTTAGGCTGCGTTTACACTGGCATAAAAAAAATCAGATTTTTTTTTAACTCACATCTGACACAGATCAAAATTTGATCTGTAAACACAAATCCGCATTATTTTTTTTGTATCCAGTCTGAGCTGTTTCCAAATGTGGATTTAAATTGAATACATATCTGATATCCAGACATCCGACCTGCATTAAAACATGCATATCCGGTTCACCTTGGCTATAACATCACTGTTCCACAACGGATTGCATTGAACATCATCATTTGACACATGTACCGAACCTGGCTGCAATGCCAGCACAAAATAAAGAGCATTAAAGCCAAATATAAGGAGGCTATAAGAATATATGGAGTTGTCGTGTCACCGATGTGGAAAGCATTAAAGCTGTCTTTATGATGACAGCATTAAAAAACGCTTTCACTTTTTTGTCTAATTAATTGCTGTTAGGTGTACTTTTGCCAACTTTTGAACTGATAATTAGCAAAAGTCCATCCACATTTCGTGGGTCAGTTTAATCATGGCGATCATGTTAGTGAATGACTGGAGTCTTTTTGACCGGGAGATTAATGTAAAGACGTGCATCAAATAAGAGGCGTAAGTATAAACAGGCAGGACAAGACTTAATATCGGATCTAAGCATTAAGACTTGCAGTGTAACTGCAACTTTTGCCCTGACACTGATTAGCTCTGCCCAAAAGGAAGTTGGTCATTTTGGATTTTCTGTAATCTGCATGCCATGAACTTTTAAATACTCCTCATAGGGATTTTATGAAATTGTCAGCAAACTTGCTGAGAGCCACTCTGGTCCCTGTCCCCTCCATGTATTTTACGATCTAGTTTCTTTTTTTGTCGAGCCAGATGCTACAAGCGATTTTGATCAAACTTAAGCTACACGTAGGTCCTCTAGAGTAAATGTAGCTACCTGTTTTGTCTAGAGACATGCATGACAACAATATTCAGTCAAATTATTTGGCAGTTATAAATCTATCAGTAATAATCTATAGTCCAATCAGATATTAGACTTTAAGTGGCAAACAATTCGCAAACCTTAGGAAATCAGCAATTGGACAATTATTTCCTTATATTAAGATGACTGGCTGAAACGTCTTTTTTGGTTCCACAATCCCCTCTGTTTATAAACACTGTCTGTTTTCTTTTTTTGTTAATAGATCAAAGGTGGCCATGAAAAACACTTAAAAAAGGTATGATTGTAAAGATTTATAGACTTATTATTTGAAGTGAATAATTAACAAGGACTCTTGTAATGGTTCTGCTCTTTCTGTAACACAACAGAAAACGAAACCCAACTCCTCTGACTCCTCTGAAGCGAATGGGCCAAACTCCTCCTCAGCTGGTGGGGGACACAGCTCAAGTGGAGGCTCCTCTGTACCGCAGCCCTCATCCGTAACTCCTAGCCTGGATCAGCGTACTCATCACCGTGAGAAACTGGAACGCTTTAAACGGATGTGTCAGCTCCTGGAGCGAGTGAGAGACTCCAGTTCTTCCTCTTCATCTAGTTCTGAAACAGACTCTGAATCTGACTCTGAGTCACCGTCTCCTTCCGCAGCCTACGAACCTTCCTCTCCGGCCACCGTTTATGCCAACAGCAGCGCCCGTGAGCGAGAGCGAAATCGACGTCTGGCAGAACTCGGTTTCAGTGCCAGTGAGGACTCTGAAGATGAGAGTTTTATAGCAGAAAAAGAGCAAGACCACATGGAGGAGGCCCAATCCCAGCGGCGCAAAGGCGAGGCAGCCCACAGAGTGCACAAAGTGGTTGTTAACACAGAAACTGATGAGGAAGAAGGCTCAGGGTGGCGAGGTCGTAAAAACGCCACACTAGCTCCACCTTCACCACTGTCAGCAACACAAGCACCACTGACAGGACATGGACTTTTAGCGGGACCCGAGGTTGTTTGCCCATCCAAACGCAGTAATGGACAGGAGGCACGTAATGGACGCACACGGGCGGGGGGTCGAGAGACACAGGAAAAGGAGAATTCAAACAGCACTACTGTCAGCAATCACCGGCATGGAGCGGTAAAGTCTGTTCGTTGTAGTAAGATTCGCAGTGGAAACCGTCAGAGTCAGAACTTTACTTCAAATAAGAGCGCAAGTTCAACCACAGCAGGTTCTGGTGCTGCGAATGGCAACTCTGCCCCACAGAGCCTGTCTAACCCCATCAGTGTCTCGCTGGTGCAGCATCGCTCCCAGCAATCCCATGTGGTGCCCACCCGCTCACAGCTGGTGAAGCGCAGCCCTGCAGCTGTTCCCTCGCCACCAAGGCCCATACAAATGGAGCGACACTTGGTCCGTCCACCACCCACCTGTCCAGAGCCGCACTGCCTGCCATTGGACAGTGGAGTTTCACACGTGTTACCAAGGGAGGTCTGGCTCCGTGTCTTCCAACATCTTAGTCAGCAGCAGCTGTGCATCTGCATGCGTGTATGCCGTACCTGGAGTCGCTGGTGAGATTCAAACAATACACGTCATGATGGCAAACCATTATCACTGTCACGCTATAGCAAGCAACATAAAAATACGCTGATCACATTAACACACAAAAGCTGATGCTTATGTAATGAGAAATCAACGTCTTTTGCCCAGTCAATTCATTACATTTATTAGGGCCCAAGCCGCTGCAAAGGGCCTGTTTTTTTCTTAGGATTATTAGGGCTCAAGCATTGAAAGTGCAAAAAGCTGTGTTGTTGTCCTTAGGATTATTTTTATTTCAAGGTTTTCAGTGGTTTTGGGCCCCTTAATATTCTCAAAAAACTTTGACACACGTCATGGTTGTCAGCCATTAGACCCAGGAAAATGTTGGCACATGGAATGGGCAGGGGGGCTCGGTAGCACCCCCTGAAATGGGACATGAGAAGATGGTGTGTACATCATACATTCAAGGGTTCAAGTGGTTTTATTGTCATTCTAACTATATACAGTACAGTACACAGTGCAATGAAATACCATTCCCCCAGGACCAAGGTGCTACACAGAACATGACACAGAACATAACACAACTCCGTATACATGAGCTTAATGTGATAGTGCAAGACAATGTATGGGTTAATAAATACTATATATGTAAACATAGCAGATTTTATATTTATAATATTGCAGATAAAGTGTGTGTGTGCGCTCATCAGTTCAAGGTCTTTTGTTCAGGAGTTGAATGGACGTGTGGGCCCGAATGCCTCGGTACCTCTTTCCAGAAGGCAGGAGGGTGAAGAGTGTGTGTGAGGGGTGGGTGGTGTCAGCCACAATGCTGGTGGCTTTCGATCTCTACAGTGGAGCCATCGATGTTTAGCGGAGAGTGGTCGCTCCTCGTCCTCCTAAAGTCAACAACCATCTCTTTAGTTTTATCAACGTTCAGAGTTGTTGGCTCTACACCAGTCTGTTAGCCTCTGCCTCTCTGTATACTGACTCATCTCTGATGAGACCCACCACGGTCGTGTTGTCAGCGAACTTGATGTGGTTTGAACTGACATAACAAATGTTTAAACAGGGAAATGTTACACTTTTATCCATTAAATGAGCTGATTTTAAATTTTATGCCTGCTATAGGTCTCAAAATAGGTCTCAAGGTCTCAATATATTTTCCATGGTGTAGCATCTCTTCTTCTTTTCAAAACAGTTTAAAGACGCCTGGGCATCGAGGTTATGAGTTTCTGGAGTTTTAATGTTGGAATTTGGTCCCATTCTTGCCTGATATAGTTTTTTAGCTGCTGAAGAGTTTGTGGTTGTCTTGAATGTATTTTACGTTAAATGATACGCCAAATGTTCTCTATAGGTGAAAGATCTGGACTGCAGGCAGGCCAATTCAGCACACGGACTCTTCTCCAACGAAGCCATGCTGTTGTAATAGCTGCAGTATGTGGTTTTGCATTGTCCTGCTGAAATATAAAAGTCCTTCCCTGAAATAGACGTTGTCTGGAGGGGATCATATATTGCTCTAAAACCTTTATATACCTTTCAGCATTCATAGTGCCTTTCAAAACATGCAAGCTGCTCATACCGTATAAATTTGTGCACCATACCATGTGCATGACATACCATCAAACTGGCTTTTGAACTGAACGCTAATAACGCACTAATAGACACAGTATCCGTGATTTCCAACAAGAATGTCAAATTTGCACTCGTCTGACCATAGAACACTTTTTTGGACTTTGAAACCGTCCATGTTCACATATGGCTTCTTTTTTGCGTGGTAGAGCTTAGTTGGCATCTTCAGATTTACCGACAGTGGTTTCTGGAAGTATTCCTGGGCCCATTTA
Organism: Ambastaia sidthimunki; assembly: GCA_036877625.1. Taxonomy (NCBI): domain Eukaryota; kingdom Metazoa; phylum Chordata; class Actinopteri; order Cypriniformes; family Botiidae; genus Ambastaia; species Ambastaia sidthimunki. The sequence goes on along the minus strand of JAZGTK010006871.1, from coordinate 9,929 downwards.
GTAATGTCAATGACAAAATCATGCCGATGAGTGATACAGTGTCATCTGAGGGCCTGAAGACCACAGGCATCCAACAAAGGTCTTCAGCCTTGTCCCTTACGCACAGAGATTTCTCCAGTTTCTCTGAATCTTTAGATCATGTTATGCACTGTAAATAAGATTTGCAAAGCAATTTGACGTTGAGAAACATTGTTTTTAAATTATTCCACAACCTTTTTACGCACTTTTTCATAGATTGGAGAGCCTCTGCCCATCTTTACTTCTGAGAGACTCTGCCTCTCTAAGACACCCCTTTAATAGCTAATCATGTTACAGACCTGATGTCATTTAACTTTAATTAGTTGCTAGATGTTCCTTCAGCTGAATCTTTTCAAAATGTCTTGTTTTTTTAACCCTTTGTTGCCCCCGTCCCAACTATTTTGAGACCTGTAGCAGGCATCAAATTTGAAATGAGCTCATTTAGTGGATAAGTGTATAATTTTTCCATGTAAACATTTATGTTCTCTATGTTCTATTGTGAATAAAATATTGGCTCATGTAATTTGAAAGTCTTTTCGTTTTTATTTTATTCAAATTTAAAACAACACCCCAACTTTACTGGAATTTGGGTTGTACTAGTGAATGACTGGAGTCTTTTTGGCCGGGAGATTAATGTATGCGGATATTTAGGAAGCCAGATAAGACTAGTTAAATTAAAGCAGTCTGGATATCATTTAATGTTGATATACTGTCAGAAATATGTTGTATCGATATAGAAACCAGGAACACAAGTTAAAGTTGAGTTATTAGATTGAACAGAGAACTCGGACCACACTGCAGTATCTGGAGTATGGATATGGCTATTGTTTGTCTTTTTGTTTTTGTGGTCAGCTAGACTGTATTCCTGCAGCGACCTCTGCCTGCAACGCTTCTGTAGCTCTATTTTCTGAAGCCCCTCTTTTTGAAACACTCAGACTGCTGTCATTGGTTAGTTGCCCCAGTCTATAACATTGCAGCCTGTAATTATGAGGAAACTGCTGATAAAAAAAATCTGCTATTTGCAATTTGGTTACACAGTTTTATGTAAAACAAAACTGTCTTACAACTAAATAGAAAACCCGGATTCAAACATTACATTTCCGCAGCACGTTATTCATGCACTATTGTGGATTGCATATGTAACAGGACAGTCTGTAAACAGATCCATCTCCACATTTAAAGACCGTAAGAACAAAACTATATATATATAGTTACCTTTAATGAGACAGCTATGTTACACTAGATGAATGTTAAATAAATAAAAACTAGAGTGTTTAGTTGAGCTTGTGTCCACCATCGCTGCTTGCATCTATGTTTAAAATTGTTATTTAAAACAAAATCGCTTCATTTTAAACCAGGACTACATCAACATCTCACAATTTTTTTGTTGCTTATTGGATGATTAGAAATTTGTGCCCCAGTCACAGTGGGATGAAGTGTGATTAGATACTATTTTTTTGGAAAACAACGATCAGCTGACATTTACTTTTAATAAAACCCCTGATCATTTTAGTGTGCTTTGGTAAAAACTGTACAGTTTGGTCCGTATGGTACATTTGGACATGGACAAGTTTCATGATTTGGTGGTCTATGTAGACCATTTTATTATTTTAAAATTATAAACTACTGATACTATACAAACATAAATAAATAATGTAACATTTGAAATGCTCTCATAATCAGAAAACAAAGTTAGTGAAGTTGCCTGTCCATGCCAACAATACCAGATTTGATTTGATTTGTCAATTTTCCCAGTTAGAACATTGTTCATTATGAAATGCTCTTAACATGCTTAATAATAATGCTAAATGTAGATAAATGTTATGGTTCATAACCTGTCACACATTTTTTTTTAAATATTTTGTGCTTAATCAAATACAATTACATTTACACGTAGATTACATTACACTTGTCTGTGCCATGCATCATACACAGTGGGAATAAATCAGCAAATGTGACAAATGTGATTGGTGGAATTATGATTCGGTGTAAACAGAGTGTGAAAATAGATATCAGATTAATTAAAACTTAGAGGCTGTTTTTCTCTGTTGCATTGTTGCCATAACTTACTGCATTCTGCCCATTTACATTTTCTCTTGAAATGCAGTTATTAAAAGTGAAATTGTTTAAATGTTTATAAGTCAGGGATTGGTCCACCAGTATTTATTAACTGTAATAAAACATTCAGCTGTGAGATGTATTCCTTACATTGAAGTAATGATTCCTGTCCACATTCTGTCAATTGTATTATGTGTGTGGAATGTTAAATAGCCTTTTTCAGAAAAGTGTGTGTGCTTGTTTTCAGGTGCTGTGATAAGAAGTTATGGATTCAGATTGATTTGAGTCGTCAGCGCTCCATAACTCCTATAATGTTGAGCGGTATTATTCGTCGACAGCCAGTCTCTCTTAACCTGGGCTATACCAATATCTCCAAGAAGCAGCTCATGTGGCTGATTAACCGTTTACAAGGTTTGTCACCTTCCTGCTATCATTAAAGGTCAAACTATATAGCAATATACTACTGCATATTTACACCAGGCACCTTCTAAACACTTTGTCCTTGTGACTGTTAATTAAATCTGATGAACTTTGCTCAGGTCTGCAGGAGTTGAATGTGTCAGGCTGCCCATGGTCGTCAGTTTCAGCGCTGTGCCAGTCTGTGTGCCCTTGTTTGCGTCTCCTGGACCTCAGTCGGGTGGAGGATCTCAAAGACTCCCATCTTAAAGAACTTTTGGCTCCGCCCTCCAATGACACACGCTCAGGTCTCTGCTGTAATTCAGTGTTTACACTTTCATGTTGTAATACCCTTTCTCTGTTGTTTTCAATGGAACTTTTGTCTGTTCATTCACAATATAGTCAAATTAATTATTCTAGAAAAGATTTAGAAACAGTCTTTAACAATCTAATGACTTTTGTTAATTTTGTTAATTTAATTTTCTAAATTTGCCATCAATTAATTAATGTCAAATACATTTTGAAAGAGAAACAGATTAAATGGAACAATTACATAGCAAGTGCAGAAGCTTGCACTTCTGGGCCAGCATGTTGTTTCTTAAGGCCTACTTTATTCTATATGTCAGACAGTCGCACACATTAAGCTATTTCACTGAATTCACTCATCCATAATGTATCAGTGTATTTGGATTGTGTTTTTGTTTGTTTCAACCAGTTCAAAAACATAACATCCAAGCTGTGCTTGGATTGTACATTTGCCTGTTGGCTGCAAGATTTTAGTTGTAGCTGTTAAGAGCTTGGACAGTTATCTTATATTTGGGTGTCATTATCTTGTTGCAACATCCAGCCTTTCTTTAGTTTAAGGACATGGACTGCTCTGACGTTTTGCTGTAAAATGTCTTGATACACTTTTGAATTTCTTGTTCCCTCAATGATTGGATCTGCTTGGCCCTCTAGATGTCCAGACCCTGAGGCAGCCTCAGACTGATGCCACCTCCTTCATGGCTTCTGCTTGGTGTGTTACAAGATTTTAAAAATCCAGAGTTTTAAATTCTGTAAAGTTTAGTAAAGCTATTCTCTCCGGGGGCAGTTGTGGTCTACTGGTTAGTGAGTTGGGCTTGTAATCAGTAGGTTGCTGGTTCGATTCCAGTGCCGGCAGGTAACAACTGAAGTGCCCTTGAGCAAGGCACCTAACCCCCAATTGCTCAGATCACATTTTGGGTATGGGTCACCATAAAAACATGTCACTTTACTTAAAAAGTTCTTATAGGAATTCAGTGTTGTACAAAATAACAGATACTTGTGTCGCTTCCTGTAGACGTTGATTTATAGCACAGCTTAAAGATATTACACAGGTTAGTAAAGGCAGTAAAAAAGATTTAGGCAGTTTAAAGATGCTAAATTGTGAAAGGATTGTTGATATCTCGAATTATGTTGCTGTGGTTCAATCAGTGTAACAGGAAGTGTCTCATATCTTCTGCGTGCATTGAGTGATTTGGATTAAACTTGATCTGTATGTTTGGTCATGGGGCTGATCACAGGATGTGGGTATTGTGAGTCACAGTCATAGCGCCTCCAGCTGACAGCAGGAAGTGCCACTTAAAATAGACTTTAAACAGTCCACTATCATTTACAGAGTTAAATGTACCCATTGTGCATTGTGCTCAGAGACGTTTCTTATAGCGATGACGCTGTGGTGCGTTGGTTCATCAATTGCTGTTTTGCACCTTTATTTTACTTAAAGCTTTTGTTTGTTTGACAAGTAATCTAAAACTAATGCTCCTTGTTAACATTGTTAAAAAACCTGTCTTTTACCAAGCTATTTAACTGATGCAGCACCTTCATTTCAGCTTTTGGATTTCATCTATACAGCTCTACAGTCATTTATCCTTGTAATGTTTTCTTCAAAGTGATACTGTCAACCAGTGGTGGTTGAAAGATCACAAATATTACATAAAATGTGGCTGACATTGCACACTTTAGCATGTCCTTTAGCATGACCACTTGAATACTTAAATAAAGTTTGGGGTGTTGTTAAATATAACGGTGGAGAGTACTACATATACTATGTCTGGCTATGCTTTACATTTTGAAACCAAGGGAAGTTATAATAATAATAATGAATAACAATCTAATAATGAAACAACATGAGGTCAATCTTGCTTTATCAAATACACTTGCCATGCTGCTCTTAGAGGCATGAAACTTAGATATGATTCTGCACATTTACACTCATGATAGCTCCAGAATCTGCAATTCAAAATAAAGCTGCAAGCAGCATTTATTGGCCCTCACATCTGAATGCAAGTTTGAGCATGCCTCTGTTTCATGGCAAAACATCAAACTATCAGACCACCACAGTCACACCATTGAACAAAACCTCAAAAGCTTTGCAATTTAGCATTGCAAAGGCCATTGGATTACACTGACCAAATATGTTCTAAGTCAAAGGGAGTTTATTGTCATTTCAGCCTTATACAAGTACATAGTGAAACGAAACAACGTTTCTCCAGGACCAAGGTGCTACAGTACAACATAGGACAACACAAAACTAGAATGTACGGTATATACAAAACAAAAGCACTCTATATACATGAAGTGCACAAAGTGCAAACAGACAGCACAAGACAGTAACACAGACCAATACAGAGTTCTATATAAAAGTGATGTAGTGATTGTGTAAAGTGACAGTGCAAATATTACAAATAATAAAATAGTCCAATGGCAGTAGTGTGATTTGTAATGAGTTATTTTGTGTTTAACAGTCTGATGGCTTGGGGGAAGAAACTGTTGCAAAGTCTGGTTGTGAGGGACCGAATGCTTCTGTACTGTTTACCAGACGGCAGGAGGGAGAAAAGTGTGTGTGAGGGGTGTGTGGGGTCATCCACAATGCTGGTGGCTTTGCGGATGCAGTGTGAGGTGTAAATTTCTTTGATAGAGGGAAGAGAGACCCCAATGATCTTTTCAGCTGTTCTCACTGTCTGCTGCAGGGTCTTGTGGTCCGAGACTGTGCAATTCCCAAACCAGGCAGTGATGCAGCTGCTCAGAATACTCTTGATTGTCCCTCTGTAGAACACAGTGAGGATGGGGGGTGGGAGATGTGCTTTTCTCAGCCTGCTCAAAAAGTACAGGAGCTGCTTTTTTGTTGTGGAACTGATGTTGAGCGACCAGGTGAGGTTCTCCGTAAGGTGAACGCCAAGAAACTTGGTGCTTTTTACGATCTCCACAGGGGAGCCGCCGATGTTCAACGGAGAGTGGTCTCTCTGTGCTCTTCTAAAGTCAACGACCATCTCTTTAGTTTTGTCCACGTTCAAAAACAGGTTGTTGGCTCTACACCAGTCCGCTGTTTCACCTCCTCTCTGTATGCTGACTTGTCGTTTTTGCTGATAAGACCCACCACGGTTGTGTCATTGGCGAACTTAATGATGCGATTCGAGCTGTGCATTGCTACACAGTTGTGAGTCAACAGAGTGAACAGCAACGTACTGAGCACACAGCCCTCAGGGGCCCCAGTGCTCAGTGTGGTGGTGCTGGAGATGCTGTTTCCGATCCGGACTGACTGAGGTCTCCCAGTCAGGAATTCCATTTGCAGAGGGAGGTGTTCAGGTCCAGCAGGTTCAGCTTTTCAGGCAGGTGCTGAGGAATGATGGTGTTGAATGCTGAACTGAAGTCAATGAAGAGCATTCGAATGTATGTGTTTTTATTGTCCAGGTGGGTGAGGGCCAGATTGAGGGTGGTATTAACGAAATTCCGAAACCTATATCAGTTGTAAATTTTTGCAATTTCTGACATGCAAACTTTCATGAGTGTTAGAGATGCTGTTGAGCATCTCTGTTTTAGAGATGTTTTTAGAGCATGTTTTTTGGAGAGAATAACAAATAGAGCAGTATTTCAAGTAACATCATCACTTTATTCAAATTTACCTGAAACTCATACGAATATAGAATCTTATAAATAAACTACTAAGAACATTTAATGTGCCTCAACCGGACTATTTTAACAGTAACTCCAAGACACTGAACTGGTTTTGTTCAATGGAGGAAAGATGATACATTTCTAGCTTTAACATTATTTGTTTTTCATTCCTCCTTAAAAGTAATGAAGTACTAGATTTTTGCAGTGTGATGCACATTTGATTTTTAATGACTGAAAAAAATCATTTCATCTTTGGGACTAAATGATATAGTGCCTTCAAATTGTAACCCCCAAAAGCAAAGCTGCTTAGAAATTGACTTGTAAGTGCTAAAAAACAAAATGCACCTTACGACACCATTTGGGGCATTTGTATGATTTTGCATGAAATTTGGTATGTAGAATCAAGCAATCTGATGTTTAATGGTTGCCATTTTGGGCATCACCCATTTTGTCATAAAATGCAGTATGTAACAAATGCATTTGCGTATTTTCACAAAACTTTATATTGTTCATCATTACCCCATTCTGAGGTGACCTGCAAAGATTGGGGCAGTGCCACCTAGTGATTTAATTGTGTTGTATTAGGTTTAGCTTATGTTTTCTTAAACTGATCTTTTTAATCTCATTATTTAGAGATCACAGATGTTTTCCTTGCTGCTGTTGATGGGCTTGTCCGTGTAATTGCTGCTTGCAGCTATATTTATTTTTCTTCTTCCGTTGTTGAGTCTATGGCAGCTCATAGAACCGTACATAGGAAAGTTATCAAATTTGGCACACTGATACAGGACAGTCTGAAATGTTACCATAGCAAATTTGGAGTCTCCATCTCAAACTTTCTAGCACCACCAACAGTTTAACTGACATTTATGCTTATAATTTTTGAACCATAAGTCCTAGAAACATTTTTGTCCTCTGATTCCTTGATTCACTAGGGCATCTTATTCACCTCAGAGACATTTGGTGACACCTACTGGTCACCAAATTAAGTGCTTTTACCTATGTGTTTTAAACTGATTTTTAAACATTCATCATCAGATATGTCAGCATATAATTTCATTTTACACTTTTTGGGCGTGACCCCTTGCTGCTTGTAGCCATATGTATGTTTGTTATGCGTCTGTAAAAATATTATTAAAATAGAACATTTGAGCCAGGCAGATTTCCCACATTTGGTTGATTAGACACAGAATGACCCAAATGCTATGTCTTTTTGTAAGTCACTTTGGACAGAAGTGTCTGCTAAATGAATAAATGTAAATGTGAAACTGATCTTTTTAATGTTTTATATGAATTATAATTGCCCCAAAGCTAAATGCTGTATAACATTAACTGATAAGCTTAACATTAGTTTTTTTTTTACAGCTCATGGGGAAAACCGTGGTGGACGTTTCCAAAATGTGACTGAGCTGCGGCTGGCTGGCTTGGAAGTGACAGACGCTGTGTCACGGCTGTTAGTGCGCTATCTGCCTCACCTGACCAAACTTGACCTGAGTCAGTGCTGCCACATCACAGACCAAACCATCTACACGCTGACCTCTCCAATGTCAGCACTCAGAGAAAGCCTCACCCACGTCAACCTGGCAGGTATGTAATATACTGCAATTTGCCAGAAATGTGGATGTACCTTAATCAATTCAGCAAACTCCTTTGAAAAGGTAATTTGATTTCATACAATGAATGATTTATTTTGATTGTGAGTCCTATCAGTAGGTATATGAAAATATGTAAAACAAGTTAATACAAGTTATTATAAGTTTATTGAGCAGTTTCCTTGATGTTGATATGTTTCTTACTGAAGCAAATGAAGTGGGGGTAAGACAAATCGACAGGCTTTGCTTGACATCGCTGCTGGTAGACATGCACGCTTACCTCTTACTGGGAACTCCTTAAGAGCAATGAGGACAATTTAATTGTGCAATGAAAAATGTGAATGTTTTGATAAAGTTCTGACAAATGTGTGAGAAGATGAAAAATCAAGAAATTTTCCCTGTGGTAATTATGAGTGGATTATGGCGGTATGAGCTTCTTATTTTTTTAAATGACAGAGAGGCACGTCAAGGCATGACAGTATGTTATTTTAGTCATGTGTTTATAAATGCTTAACAATATGTAGTTTCATTTGTGGAAAACTGTATTTTACAACAAAATTCAAAATGGTCGATGCCCAAAATGGCTGACCACGGAACATCAGATATCATTTGCTTCAGCATGCCTCAAGAAATCTAAAGAGGCCACTCATAATTATAGACCAAAGTTTTCAAAAGTTATAAGCAAAAATAACAAATTTTCATATCTTTGGACCATTAGGTGGTGCTGTAACAAACCTGTGCATGCACCTTCAGGACATGCCTGACACAACACATATAAATCAAGTTTCATATTAATACACCAAAACATGGCAAAGGTACAGCTTCACATCCAATTGCTCCATGCTTGCCGTAAAAATAATTTACGTGGTATGCAAAAACGGTAAGAGGTATCAACTTGAACTCCATAACTTTTTATTATGTCTCTAAATGCTACTACCAACATTCTTTAAAAATTCTCCTAGAGCGTTCGTCTGATTTGCAAAAGTAGATTTTCAATATAATTCAAAATGGCCTACAGGAAGAAGCATTGGCTATGACAAATTTGATATTGTAAAAATAACATGTTGAACATATTTTCAGAATAACATATTGAAAATGTTAGTTGAAAATGTTATTTCAATTACAAGTTTCAAGCATTTTATACATTTTGCTATGTCTTTGGATCACTAAGGGGCGCTGGCCCCAAACTTTGCAGGTCACCTTAGCCTGTGATGATGTCTATTACCACATGTTCATGTTCACCTTATGTGGCTTCAGAGAAGAATGCATGCAGTAATGATGTTCCGGGCAGTACTGAAAATGCTTTCTGACAGTGTGCTTGTTGCACAAATACACATGTATTTGTGGGAGACTTTAAAAAGCAGCTGTATGGGCTTTTCCTGTATGTAGCGCACAAGCTTGTTTTCTGCTCAAGCTGTCCTAGGATGTCATTTAAATCATTAGTCGTCTTTTATAGGGATGCACCGATATAGAAATTTTGGCCGATAACCAATAACTTTTTTAAATTTGGAGGCCGATAGCCGATATATATGCCGATAAATATTTTTTTCTGAGCATGATTGCAAAAACAAAAGGCAAACACATACAGTGAACAACCTTAACTTCAGAAAAGTTTGAACTGCTCTCTGAACTATATTTACTATATTCATTTCTATGGCCAACCTTTTTAATAATATTTTATCTAATATTTTTAATAAAAATAAAATAAAACCGCAAAATAAGAGATAACATTTTATTTGACATCTGTAATATAGAGCAGTGCACTGATATCGAATACAAAACATGCTTTAATGTTTTAGCTTCACTCCTAAAATATTTAAGCAGTAATTTAAGTTAAGCCGTAAAGCTCTGTACTTTATAACTCATTCCCAACTCAAAATAAAACTCAATTAAAATTCTCTGTCCATAACTACGGAGCCGTTAATACTGTGCTGTAACAGAGAACTTGTACAC
>JAZGTK010006870.1:0-20160 GCA_036877625.1 Ambastaia sidthimunki | reverse complement strand
GGTCAAATTTAATGTCAGTGGTAATAAAGTTTTCAACATATAAATTGTGATCTTTCATGTATAGAAAAGCTTACATCTGATCCTGCTTGTTTCAGAAGGTCTGAATACTGGTCCCATACTGGCACTTTCAGACCCTTTAATTTGTCACTCTGCACAAGGTCCATGACAGCTGCCTAACAGATCAGACATCATTCAGTGATGGATACAACCTGTTCTATATCATTACACAATTAGAAAGAGTCAGGCCTACATATAGGATCTTTACTAAAGCAAAGTTTACTTTTGTGGTTTTAGTTTAGCTATTGAAGAAATAAAAGATTGTTATAAATGTGCACTCACTGAATCATCATAGGTATCAAGAGGAAAAAGCTTCAATATTGCCTTCAGAAGTTCTGGTATACCTACACCTTAATAAGTAAAGAAAAATATATATATTTTACTATATACTTGGTTAACTGACACTTGACTGTTTGCTGACATTCATCAAAATATTCTTTTTTTCTGAGTGAATAGATATTTTTGAACTTACAAAAAAAATCATGATAACCATAATTTCCAATTTAAATGTAATTATCATACATTTAATATTACTGCTGTAAAACTACAATAAATTAATAAGATATCCGAAAACTGTGCAAAATAACTTTTAACTAATTTTGGTAAAGTGCATAATACAAAATCAGTTTTATCGTAGAAACTCTGAATGTTATGTTGATGGAAACTATTGTGACCTTGGTAGATTTTTATAAAGGTTTATAAACATACCATCAGCTCTAATCTCCACTGGTCCACATTTACAAATAGATGCGGTTGGAAAATTTGCGTCAGCTAGAACTGGGAACAAAAAGATATGCATTACATCTCATACATAGCGTTTATTTAACATTATTATTTAATTATAATAATAATATTATTGCTTTATTGGTGTCTCGTCAAATGTGATTGTGAGACAACTCAGATCCTGAAATGACGGACGGAACCGCAGACCAGTTTTCCTTTTGGACTCAAAAGAATTAATAGAGATCGTGTTGCAATCCTTATAAAGTTTACGACACAGACTACAACGTTTTAAATGACATTTTACGCACGTTTAAAGCACGTTTTTTACGTTTAAAGCACGTTGCGTAATAAGGAAGGAAAGCTGCTACAGCGGTGTCACTTCCTCTTACTGTCTCAGGATTGATCGGGAACACTGGATTTATCCATTACGTTTTACATTGTATCTAACATATTGATAACGTGGTATATGCATTCAAACAGATTATCCTGTATTAATCCAACAACAGCGTTTGTGACACGAGAGTTTAGGATTACGGATTTGGTTTGGTGTTCGTAAAAGGGACTATCGGATCTGACTGCTTATGACTTACCCAGTTCATCTCCGTGACCCATTCGTGCCAAAGCATACAATAATTCAGGCGTAAGTATTGACGGGACTCCTTTTAGTATCACCATTTCAAAGCAGTGACAGCGTGCAAGTTAGTCGGGTGTCATGTGACCCTCCAGCGCTTTTCAATTGGTTAGACGCAATAAGAGCTACGTTTCTAACGCAAGGTGAGTGTGATAGACGTAAGTTGCGTTGCTCCCTGCAAGCGTTTATTCGTTTACTGACCGTGTCGCAAACTTTCTGCAACACCCCTGTAAAAGATAATGATGCACATCTATAATTTTATCTTTTGTTTCAGAATGAGAGAAAACTATTTTCATTGTTACTTTTGCACACATTGTGTTCAAAGCTTGAGTTTGTGTCAGCTGAGTCATAGTGCATATAAAATTATATAAAATCGATAAATATTCAATATACATTAATATTCGCAAATATAAACATTTATGGTTGTATTAAACATAGTGACATTGTTTGAAATATGACATAGTATTAACAGGTGTTTTCACACAGCCATTTCTTTCCACACAGACTAAACAAATTATTGCATAACTCGAAGTGTGTATCGTTTATTGTAAACTTAAATGCGCATCATGCTGGTTAAATCTCTAAAACTATTAATGAAATATGTGATATATGCAAGTGATATTTCATGGCTGTAGATGTTTGTTGGAATATGACTGATGTAATGTTCTCAATATAACTTTGATGTCTGTCTTATCAAAATGGCAAATAGTTTTAACTGTAATTTGAAATGAATGAAAACAAACGCAGACTTCTTTTTCCAAATCATTTTAGAGAACAGAAATTGGGAACCTAAATTCATTTTAAATTGCGAGACCTCAACTAGACATGCAGCTGCCGCTGAGGTGGATCTTCTGATGTTGTTGTAATTCAGGGAAATTACAAGAGGTGTGTGGAGGCTGTGCAGCTGCAGAAATGCAGAGCGAAAGTGGAAAGATGGAAGACTGATGGAAGAAAGGACATTCTGAGGAGCCAAGACTGTCTGATCAATTCAATGCTCTTTTCTTTAACCGAGGAACCATGCTGCTCCCTTTTTGCTTCTGCTTTTTTAAATGAGTTTATCACGCTATGAGGAGCTGCCTCTGCCAAAATGTAACGTTTTGCCTCTTTTGTCCTCGTTGAGCGCCTCAATTCGGTCTACATTTATTATTTTGACCTTTCGTTAGCAGGGGATATACTTCAAAGCGGAACCTCCCCTTTGCTGTCTTTTAAGAAGACCTTTATGCTATTGCGGTGTGTGGAGAGATTTTTTCTTCTCTATTAAAAGTTTTGTTCCAAGGGCTGAGAAGAAAGCTGGACTCTCAAGGAATATTGAATGGAAATTAAAATCAATTAGGCTATGGACTTTTGAGGGTCTGGAAAGGCGCCATGCGAAGGAAAAAACGCTGAAATTTTGAAGTGAAAAATGCTCGAAGTTGATGTGCAATGGAGATGAATGCTTCCTTTATAATTACATTTGTTGTGGTCCTCCTGTACGCTGTATTTTAAATAAATGTTCAATGCATAAAAGTGGCCTGTAGGTTCTCTGGTGATCCTTAACCTGGACAATTGAGGAAAGCAATTAGACACAGTTATTCAACAATAATCAAAGTTTGAGGTCTGGTTATAAAAGTTCATTCTGTTAATTAATATTTTCGTTTGTTAATGTTTTTAAATAAAACGTAAATACTTAAAATAACATTTAACATTAAACTTCAAAACTTCTCAAATTAGGGGTTGTAGCTGTTATTTATTAATCATATCCAAAATTGTAATAAACGGCATTAACCTAACTTAATATTTCACTCTATCACTATAAACGTCGTTGATGAACAGCTAGTTATTGGTAAGTTTTTAGGCTTTTAATAAGATAATCCTGTCGTGTATTAAGACAAACTTCGTCAGTGTGCCACACAGAATCCTAAAATATATTTAGGCAAATATTTAGGCTGTTTATAACCTCTAAGGGGCTATATACAAAAATGCTGCTACGCTGACTAGTAACAATTAATTCACCAAATACAAAAAAAATACAATCATAGCACCATCTAGCGCGTACAATGTGTAATTGCCATGTCCTACTTCCAGGTCTTTATTATAAAGTTAGTGCCCGGCTTTTTAAAATGCTAAGTGCAGTGTTATACAGGAATTACACATAGTTTTGGAGGCTATAGCCTTTCCATTTTGCAAGTTCTTTATCATAAATGAGGCTGGGTTTTTTTTCCTCTCAGAATATTTAATGCAAGCATCTATACCAAAAAAACATCACCAAAAAGTGGCTATTACAAAGGGAGACCTTGGAATTGTGTACGTGTATAAATTAAATAGAATTACTGATATTTTTGTATTTAAAAGTAATGTATAAGTAAAGATAAATGTGAGCTCACTAAACCACAGACATGAGTCTTAAACACAACTGAATTTATAAGTGATAAACAATTTAATCTTTGAAATTATCTTGATGTATTTCACAAACACTTGTTATAAAAATGAAGTTAAGGCAAAGTAAAGCATTTTAACATCCGCATTTGATCACAACAAGCTATTAAGTGTTTAAAAATCACCACATTTTCCAATTTCTACTTGTCCTGGAAAGCAGCCTTTCTCTTCTCAACGAAGGCAGTCATGCCTTCTTTTCTGTCCTCCTAAAAATGCCAACATAGAAAATTCAGAACTGAAGTCATCTTCTCAGAGAAAGAAAACAAATATGAAAAACAATTATAATAAAAATATGACGCACCGTGGCAAAGGTTGCATGGAACAATCTTTTCTCAAGCCGATTGCCCTCGGCTAAAGTCAGTTCAAATGCTGTAAGCCAAAGACAAATTAAATTCTCAGTTTGTAAATGTAAAACTATGTGCTCGCCTGTCTGGAGAAAACTAAATGCTTAAATGGATTTCAGAAGTCAGTGGCCTCATTCATGAAACAGGAACATACTTCATAAAACCACTGTTACACAGTGATTTTCAATTCAGTGTAATTATTGGCATTTGGTATTACAAACAAAAATTTAATGGTTTTTAGGTACGGTTTACACACAACTGTTGTTGAAATTATAACAATCCATATGTACCCTGAACACATGAGCCAATGAAATCCATACCTGCATTAACAGCTTCTTTTGCCATAGCTGAAACAAGTTTGGAATTTCCGGCTATTTTCTCTCCACATCTGATAGCTTCTGAAACGAGCTGCTCCGCAGGGAATACTTTACTAACCAGACCTATGAAGTTAACACATTAACACGTATGTGAAAATTAGGAGACTACAGGAGTTTACATTTGTACATGATTTATTTTAAGCCTAAATAAGTAGTAAGCAGTACAGCAATAATACTGAACTAAAGTGTAAAGACAAACCAGACTGTTTTGCCTCTTGAGCTGAGATTCGGTCTCCGGTCAGAACCATTTCCATTGCAAGAGATTTACCTACAGCTCTCGTAAGCCTCTGAGTGCCACCAGCACCTGGAGCAAAATAAATGACATTAAATCATTTATGTCATTAAATCAGAAGTAATTAATCCACCAAAGGTAAAGACAAATGCTTTATTTTACCAGGGATGGTACCCAGCAAGATTTCTGGCTGTCCAAACTGTGCCTTCTCTCCAGCATAAATGATGTCACACATCATGGCAAATTCACATCCTCCACCAAGCTGTCACACAGAAAGAAACAGTAAAACTTATCAGAAAATTAAGTTTCACACACTTTCTTGTTGTGGAACATTTAATACTTACAGCAAATCCATTTACAGCAGCAATAACGGGTTTTTTAACTGTTGATACTCTGTTCCAATGAGCCAAGAAGTTGCCACCATAGCACTCTTGAAAGGTTCTATGTTGCATCTCTTTAATATCAGCTCCAGCTATAAAAGCACAAATAATAATAATGCCAATAAAGCATACAGTGATCAGAACATGAAAATATATACACACACAAAACATTACTTATTTATTATTTTACTTAATTGTTTCACACCTGCAAAGGCTTTCTCGCTCCCGGTGATGACAATAGCTCCCACTTCCCCATCAGCTTCAAACGCATCTAGAGCTTTGCCCACCTCCGTCATAAGACCATCACAGAGAGCATTCAAAGCCTTCGGTCTGTTCAGCTGGATAAAACCAACATTCTTATTTTCACCCTTTTTGTCAACCAGTATGTATTGATACTGGCCACCTGCAAAAGAGTTGTGATTTTTTTCATCAGTATTACTTAGGATTTAGAAAAATGGCATGTATATGTGACGTCTTTTATTATGAAGGTGATATGTTGCACATTAATTTGAGAAAAGAACTTAACCAGAACATTTGACAACCTAGCAGCCAAGCATATTTTAATCATTACCAGAATGTTCATTCTAAGCTGTTGTTCTTAAATGTTATAAATGTACATAAGAGCCCTGAATGAATGCTGGTACGGACGAGTTTAGCTTATCCAAAAATTAGCAGGTAAGCTGGCTGTGCACCTAACCATCACATCTGCGTGTCGTTTAATTGAGCTGCCCAAAAGCGTAAACTGAGCGCAAAATTTGCTGCCAGAACAAAATGCCAGCACAGGCTGCGGTCACATAACCAGCGTTTTCCAATGACCCAAGTGTCCGATCTAGTCAAAGCTCGACAGTGACATTGACAAAGACGTGCTTATTTCCTGGTAAAAATGGTTTATGTTACCTGAACTGCATTGCCTTGAGGCTGCTAATGCAGACGGCACCAATTTACTGTGTTTAAGAAGTAACACAGAAGATCTGCAAAACATTGCCATGATTGTGCGGGACCAACTGTAACGTTACCGTGACCGTCACCGTGCAGCTCTGATGCCCGGTGCTGATTGGCTCTCGTTGGTGACGCCAAGTCAGGATGCCAGATGTTACACAAGAAAGTTCCTCGCATTATCATTTTCTGTGACAGTGCATACACATCATGTTTATGTAAGCGGTAATAAATGTGCTGTCGGACCTTTCAACATCTTCCAAATGTTTACTTAAATAGCATACTTTAATTGCCAATGCAATTTAAATAATTGTCAAACACAAACAATATCTGGCAACAAGGTTGGATTCGTCACTTTTAAGCTAATGGCGCCCTCTATTGGTTATTTAGGTTACATTTTGATATGAAATTAGACAGAAGGCGCTGTTATATTCCTTGGACTTTTATGCTGTATGCTTACATAATAGACACTAAAAAACGTTAAAGTTTGTAAGGATTGATTTTATTGGACTAAAAGTCAATTAAAAAACTGAAACTCATGACAGTTACAAAAATCATGAAATACCAATGTGATAACATACCAACTTTTACTCAGATGACAGTGTCCCATTAATAAGCTATGAGTCATTTTAAGAAAAAAGTCTTGACCTTTTAGATATTTGTAATGCACATTTTCTTTAATTCACACATAAGCTTTTTACTCATTTCTCCTTTTTTCTGGACAGCAATTATTTTGAAGCACTTGCTTATGTAACTTGTCTATTAATGTAAAACATTAGTGTGGATATCCACACTAATTTAAAAAAATTTAGAAATTCTTTTTTAGTATTTTAATTCAATTTTATTAAATTACATTTTAGATCCCAAACAACAAAGCCATATTTTAATAGACACATTTCTGATAAATACCAAGTTCTAAAAGCACAAGAAACCAATTCTCTGCAGGTCTTCATTTAAAATAATGAATAATTATTGCACAATTACTATCTAACACCACAAACTAGCTCTAGTAATGAGCCATTTTATAAATACAAAGAAGCTTCTACAATAGTCCGCAAATAATATACTCAAATAAATATCAGCTTTGAACAGCTATAAAAAAACAAAACAAAAAAAACAACCAACCAAACAAACAAACAAACAAACAAACAAAACTTACCATGCTTTAAATTAAACTAGTTTTGAAGAATAATCTGCTAGTGAACACTCAGACCAATCTTCACATGAAACACCCTCTTTATGGTTAAGACATTATTGCAGTACAAAAAAATAAAAATAATAATAAACGAAACATTCAGAGGCCCTGCTGGGTAGTATATGTACATCCAAAATTCAAAGGCTTCAATTGTTTACAATAAAGAAATCTTCATATGTTAAATCTGAACCAGTCTAAACAACTGCTGCAAATTATTTTGAGATACAAGACAGAAAACAGCACCAGTAATGGAAGCATTAGAACTGCTATCTGGATAATTAGGATCATAGGGAGAAATGCAAAGACTCCTGCCTGCTAAAAGCTAAGCTAAAGCTAATGTTCCTGTAGCTACAGGGGCAAAGCATGGTGTAGCAATGCTAAGGTCAAGAGTCTGGTGCAGTGCAGTCAACACTATTCATATTAAATAAGCTTTACTCCCTCCCCTTTTAAATTTATCCAGGTTACATATATTGGTTACATATTACATATTTTGGATATCCTCATACACACGGATGTCCAAATTGGTCAGTTTCACCCTTAAACATTAAAACGATATTAGACAGAATGAAGAATTACAACCTATAGACGTACTAGCTAAAATAACAATACTGTTATGTGTTAATACTGTTGCCCTATTGGTCCTAACTAGCCAGATGCTAAATGCATCTCACTCAAGTCCAGATGTGTTTGCCACAAAATGTCAGTTTAGTGAAAAGAAAGATCTGTGGTCAAGCAATATATTGCTTACAGCACCAACACGCATTAGCCTAGCTCTGCTTGAGACTGAACATGAATTTGTTGTGCATAAACAGTTTGCAGAGACTTCAGCGAAGATGTTCTGAGTATGTAAATGGCCCATTAGGTTATTTAGCTGAGAACTTATAAGTAAATCTGAGTAAATTCAAAACAATAAGGAACTTTGATAGAACCACTTTGAAAGATCCACATCAAAGCTTTGGATCTAAGGTGTCTTCCAGAACACCAAAAGTGAGTTATTACATAATATTACAATACTGATATTGTTTTGGAACATAATGTACTACTTTGCAATGAGCACATTTATCAACACAATGGTTGATGTGACATGCAGGTATGCGGTACAGCAGGTTACTGTATTTTAACTAGTAGCAATAATAATCATAGTACTGCAATTCTACGGTGTAAGTGCAGGGAATCAGAAGACAGTAAACAGGTCTTATACTGTAGCAGAGAGCATTGTGGGTACTGTGTATAGGGCAGAGGTTCCTTGCAGACCTTAAAATGAACAAATGGCCAAAAATGACAGAACACAGGAAATATGCTGAGGCTTGACTGAATGTTTATATTAAGAGGAGCAACACGAGGAGTAAGCGTTAGAAATAAGGGAGGTGAGGGGAATAATACTCCCTTTACACCCACAAACAGGCTATTATGAAGCCTATGAGGGGATGATTGTACATTCAAGAAACAATTTAGCCCTCTTATTTGTGTTCCTTCAATGTGTATTTGGTGCTTACAATAAAATGTAAACTTTATATGAGCCGAGTTAGTTTTTGTAAAATCACTTCACTTTCATTCTTCAACTAAAAAAAACAATCATTTCTTGGTTTAGTTGCTAAGGGTTTTACATTACACGCCTGTTTTGAAATACTGTGTTGCCTTGGAGGAGAAAAACTGGATGATCAAGCCACCCAAATTTTAGTGCTTAATTTCCAAAGATGACTTTTGACCTCAAGTCAAACAATCCTCATGTGACATTCTTCTGCGGTGCAACGTAATGAATGGTTGCAATGAACAGATATAGAAGGAATACGGTGGGCTATTAAACCACACACCCTGCTAAACAACAGGGGGGTCAAATAATGCCTTCCATTTAAACTATTTAGGTTACTGAAGTGAATAATGCAGACACCAAACCAAGACTAGGCAGAACACTAAATGTGAGCTCTAAAGTTCTTGTAGCTTATATACTGATGACAAATTTGCCTTAACTTACTAAGCAGAGCAACTTTATCTAATATCCTGAGTCTTGGATAATTCTGAAATTACGCTGCCAGATTGCAAGCATGCATACGTTGGCAGTGTCTATTCAGAGCAGCGAAATGTAAGTGGCATGTGGTACTGCCACAGAGTGCATATCAAATTGTGCAATCCCTGCAAAATTATCTGAACTAAACAACCAATAAGCTACAACGTGATGGAAAAATCATTAAAACACATCTGAGAAAGGGGCACACATCTGATATTGCAACCATTCACCAACCTGTTTTTAGAAATACATGAAGAATGCATAATGCAAATGATGTTGAGGCCTTCACTGCTTGTGGCAAAAGCACAGGTGGGCGTGGTCACCTGTAAGAAGTCCTTTATGGTGATTGGTTAGCCCAGCTTAGTGATCTGAAGACTCCCAACTATTCGGATCATATTAATAGCCAGCAAAGACTTAACTTTGTGATAAAAGTCAAACAGCTGGTGTCCATCCACAAAGATCCTAAAACGCTGGTGCTCACAATGGATCTCAATCTGCATAAATGGACAAAACAAGAGGAGGACAAAAAGGAGTGAAATGAGATCAAATCAAAAGAATCCTTTGTCAGTCAGTGAGATTCAATGTGGACAGTGTGTTGAAAGGAAGCACTTGTCTGACTTTGCGTGACCCCTTATCTGAAACAGTTGTGGATTGATCTTATACTGAACTGACCCATTCTGGTTCCCTTTCACGTTTACAAAAAATAAGCACTCATTATCTTTGCATCTTTGCCCATGTGGTTGTACAATTCTCTGGGATTCTGTAACTGGCTATTTTGAAGGAATACAAATAAAGCATCCATGTTTTCTCAACACCCACCCTGTTTTCATGGGCTGTGTTTTAAACCTGAAAAATGCTGACTGTGCAAGCAGTATTCTCAGGTAGGAAGACACCAGTGTATCTAAATCTAATACTTATGTAACATCCTGTCTACTCAGATGTCTTTCTCTGTCTAAAACCAGTTTCCTAAGGGATGAGACTTTATACAGAAATCACTTGTGGATTGTGCGCATTAGAGATCTAAGCATGCGGATAGTAAAGTTTCTGCTTTTACCCTGAACGGCTGGTCCGGGATAAAGGGGAAATAAGCTATGGGTGCCTCCTCCTCACTCCATTTCCCAGAAACCCTTGCGTTCCTCAGGAACTGCCTGTCTGTAAATCGTATGCTGAGTTTCAGGGCCACATCAGCGAGATCTTCATCATCTTTCTCCTTATTGTGGCCACAGGTCAGACTGATGTCAAAGCTGTGCAGAACGCAAACAGTAAACAGACCCAGTTGATTATAATGTCAAGATTTATTCATCATCACTAACATGTCCGGTGTCACAGTAACAGACTAACTACCAGTTGAGAACTTCACAGCATCTTTCTATTAAAACAGCAGTGTATGTAGACAAGCTTTAAATTCTAACATTAGTGCCATTGATACAGCAGGACATTAATACTATTCCAAGTCTAAATCATGCAGGTAACAAAACGCTTAACCTGACTATTGCTGTTCTGATTTCTGGATATTGATAGCATTCAATGTTAACACTCAATTAAATGCTTTACTGTTGATGTTAAGTTATTTGTGTACAGAAGTCTTTACAAACACTCCAGCTGTCAGTGACACCCTATACTGTCATCATTTGTCTCTTTTACAGTTAATGTAAATACCCATAAACACCCAGCAGTCCTGACACCCGTGTAATTGCATTAAATGTACTGCAATGTACAAGATTTTGAGCCAGAGCTTCTTTTAAGTGTACAAACGCGATGATAAAAGATAACAAATAACTATACTCATTCATGCATTCATTCATGCATTCATTCATTCATTATGTTGCAGCAGTATAATAACTGATGAACGCAATCCCACCTCTCTGGCTCTGTATCTATGATGCCCATGACAATGATCTTCTTCCCAGGCCTCATTCCATCTCTGATCCGTCCACTGAAAGGAACCGTCTTGAATATTAGGAATAAAACACAACACACATACAAATCAATCACGCGTCAGACTACAGTACAAGCTAACAAAGACTGTCTTACACATCTACTCTACCAGAATACGAGAGATGTCTTCTTTATCCGGGGAGATGAGACCAGCATCTCCGAATGAATTGTTCAGGTGATGATCATCTTCGGTGTTCTTCCATAAAGAAAGGGAGATAAGACAAAACACACGGGTTTAATAATAAGAGGATGCAAAAATAATATATTTAAATAATATAACGCAGATGCTGATTTTATGAATAGAGCGGCACGCCTACAGCGCATCTTTGAATACAGATAAAACGCTTTGGATGTAGATAATGCACAGCATGTTGATTTAGAGCTAATATATGTGCATTCTTCCACATTTGCAATGCCACAAAATCATTATGAATGTCTTTAACTCATGGTGCAGAAGATGAACAAGTCACACCTCTCCTGTGATGGATTTCTCTATTGCGCTCCGTTAACCACAGTCTTCCTATTAACTATAATGGTTACATTATACGATCTCCGTGCAAACATCAAAACATAAAAAGATTGTATCATTACAGTAGTATTTGTTACTTACTATTGCGTCCTTTTCCATGCTCGCCACCGCCATCTTGGAACAAAATACCATAGGATGCTTTTCAAGGCGGTCTAGCCCAGGAATCCGTCACTGTGGCAGACTAAAAGGGTTATAATAAGGTGTGTAGGTGCAAAAATTAAATTATAATCCAAAGCATGAAAAAAACTAATTCAAAGAACTGTAAAACAATTATATTGTCTACTACATGTGAAAAATATTATGCAGACGCAGATTGTAAGGTTAATCCAGCCTACATATAAACCTAATCTGCTCAGATTTAATCGAATCTGCACTGAATTACCAGCATTACGGAATAAGTGCCCACATTAGTAGCACTTATGTTTTTTAATTGTATTATAATCTGAAATTTGTTTGCATAAAAGACGTTACTGAATATGTTTGCAATGTTTCAACAGGCTTAATTTTTAAAATATTGATTAAATAAATATTAATAATTACTTTCTTAACATTAAATACTGTAATTTTATTGTTTTTAAGAATAATATTTTTAATTAGACAGTTTGCATTATTTCCAGTTTGTAAAATTTTAACTGTCGGTTCTTAATCAGCAGGGAGAGGGAGACACCTAGTGGCAAGTATAACCACCAACAGCTGTTCTAAATAATAACCTTAATATAATGTAAATCTGTGGTTTATGAAATAATTATCATCATGCATCTATAAAATTATAATAATACATCTTTATACCAGAGTTACATACCGTGACTTTTTGCAGTAAAGCGATTTTAATGTCAAAATGTAAAAATTTGCTGTTCTCTTAATTCTAAACAAAAAAGTCAAAGTGATAATATGTTATTT
Organism: Ambastaia sidthimunki; assembly: GCA_036877625.1. Taxonomy (NCBI): domain Eukaryota; kingdom Metazoa; phylum Chordata; class Actinopteri; order Cypriniformes; family Botiidae; genus Ambastaia; species Ambastaia sidthimunki. Next base: position 7,495 of record JAZGTK010006870.1, on the reverse strand, counting down.
AATGGTTATTATACGAGTCTTGCCAATTTTAGTCAAATCAATATGGCAATGTTTTTTATTGATTTAAATCAAGCACCATTCTCAAAGCCAGACAGCTGTTCAACACTCTATTATGTTATCTGTTGGAAAATGTCTGACCTCTTTAAATATTCATTGATATATTACTGGAGGCAAAGATGACAAGAGCAACTGTGACCCACCTTCTCTCTCTCTCTCTCTCTCTCTCTCTCTCGAATCACAAATCCAACTGCTACATTGGGGGCAGTCTTGAGCAGCTAATACTCAATTTAAATGTTTAAGAGTGTTTATAACCACATTCAATTTGATCCAAGCTTTTTAACCCATCTCCTTCCCCTGGCCCTAATAAAAATAATTATATTTTACATTACCACCTGCTGGAACATGATTTCGAGCTCAAACTCATATCTTTCCGCATATCCTTTCTTGTGGTTGAGCTGGGATATTGCATTATGTGCTTGCTTGCCATACTTTTAAATATATTTTTGTAACAAAGCATGGACCTGTAAATGCTGCATGCACTGAGACCTACTCTGTCCAAAAGTGTATTTGAGCATGCAAAATTAATAAGTGTTTATTTAGCAGAGCCAGCCTGTAATTAGGTTAATGCTGCATCCACACTGCACTGCTCTCCCACAGTCTCATTCTCCTCACCTGCTCAGGCGGAAAGTACCACAGACAGACTTGGCACTGCCTGTTACCCTCTGGTCTTCCCGCATGGGCATTTTGGACACCTTGCCTGCCTCTAATGATGCCAATGTGTCCCTCTAACTGACACCAGCTATGATGTGACTAACCATTGAAAGTGTTTTAAAAGTTCTGATAATGGCAATGCCTTCATTTATTCACCCTAAAGTTGGTCCAAACTGTATGACAGTATCTCCACACTGTATCTCCATCCCTTGTATCAATATATTATTGTCTCTCTTTTGTCACTGTTTCTCTGTCCCTCACAGAATTTGTTTTTTTGTGATTTTTTTTGTGAATGTCAAGCTCCCACACACTTCCTCACACCCACTCTCTCCATGCAGCAGCTGTGTGTGGTCTGTTTCTTACTTCCTGTTCTGGCTCCTCACTTACAGGGCCTTCCCCCTCAACACACACACACGCACACACACAGATACAAGATCACATGAACTTCAAGAGCACATATACAATCACATGCTTGACCACCATTGCAAAAACATTCACAGCAGTACACCTCCCTTTTTGAGGCTTTAAATGGTCACTCTCTTGGCTATGAATGATGCATCTCAGAGCAAATTCTCTGTGTTATGCAACATGTTTCAAAAACCCTGTAAGTCGTAGAGTTTTAAATCAGCTACTTCATAATAATTAACTGTCAGTGACCTTTGGTACAAACTGAACCCGGCACAAACCCACTGTTATATGGCACAATCTTATGCCATTAAATCTCAGGTTGACCAGCAAATGATTTAAAATGGTGTCAGTCCAAACACTATGATTTATGATGTTTAAAAAAATAATGATTACTCAGCCTAGGGTAAACAGCTTTATTTTCATTTTATTTAATGTAACTTAAATTCAATCAGGGTTGTAAACTACATGACCCAAATTTCCATATTTGTGGACTATATTCACACATTTCATTACGGTATGTTACTGTAAAAGGGACACTGCCAAAGCCATACTGTCACATAAAGTGTTACCGCATATCTACATGGAGGTGGGGTTGGGATGCTGCCCAGTGCAATTCAAATTCCAGTCAATGGGAGCAGTCATGCGCTGGTGTGTGTGCGTGTGCGAGTGTGTGTGTGTTACATAAATGTGCATCTGCTTGTGTGTCTGCTGAGCTGGGCTTGTGGTTGGTGGAGGGTGGGTGTGGCTTCTTTTCCTCCATGGTCACAGTAGAACAAGATCATTCAGATATTTGCACAAAGCAAACCCTATAAATGCAGCTCTTACTCACTTTAAAAACAACAGATCACTATGTGCCGTTCTGGCAAACCAGGTGGAGAGTCATTGAAAGATCATTGATCAAATGCTCACAGAATTAATGTAACTGAGACACTGCAGTATGAACCGGGAGATGCCCGGTACCAGGGAGAGTGAGAAAAACAGCTATGAGGTGAGGACAACACCCTGCTAGCCTCTAGGACAGGTGTGTCAACTGAGTCACAAATAAGAATTAAGCAAAAAAAAAAAACTGTGGTGTATTTTTGTCCAGTGACTATTCTTGGCCTTGTACTACTGGCACAAAAGTAAAGGTCCCCCATGCCATACTCTCTCATCTTCTGATGTGGAAGGGTGAATGTGAAATACGATTTACTTTATTTCTTCCTGTATGTAATCTGACTATTTCTGAGGGAAACAGGATATTCTGTCAAAAATGTAGAACAGGATTTTTTCACTCAGGAATCGATTGGATTATGAATATTGAACGTTACATAACAGAATGCAGCCAGCTGAGGAGGGATTTAAAAGTAAGAGATGTGATGTCAGCTGAAAAAAAATAGTTTGAAAGGAGGAGAAAGTACATTTTTATAAAAGTATACAAAGGCATGTTTACTTGAAATAACATGCACTGAAGAACCGTGCACAATAAGATCAGGAACAAGTATTAAGTAAATAATAATAATCACTTGTTTACAGAATGTTTACAGCATCTTTTAGTCAGGCATTACCGTTAGCTGCAATTAAATTGTATTTTTTCCAGTTTGACCTATTTCTTTATGTGGACAAAGCTTGACAACAATGATCATTTGAAGGAATGAATGAATTCAAGCACAGCAAACTAGTCAGCATTAAGACAGATCCTGTAGTGCTTGCTGGAAACAATACCGTATGAGATAACATTTCTCTATCCCTTAGTATCTAAACAAGTAATGTATAACTAAGTAGCTGAACTACTGAGCAGCTATAAAGTGAAAGTAATGCCCTGTGGACAGCCCCGGACAAAAGTAACATTCACATATAGAATAAGAAGTGTTCATAAAAGTGGTGCACTAATGAAAAACAATCTGAGATGTTAGAAGAAAAAATTATGTTAGCCAAAAATAACAATGGTAAAAGTTAGATGGTCAGTGTGTGAGATCCTACACGTAACACAAACTGATTCACCACTTTCATAAAGATCAACAAACAAAAACCACAGGGGAAAAACACTCTCACTGACCTGAGATCAGTTTGGCCATGCTTTGTGCCGTCCTCCCCCCTTCAGTTCACGCAAACACACGCTGTCACAGGCTAAAGCTGTCCATTCTACACAGCTGTGTGGCCCCAATACTGGAAATAGACTCATGCTACCAGCCCATGAGTCATGGGTGCGAAATGGTGGCAACTGTTGATGCAAAGAAATGTCCACCGTTTTATGCAGAGCAGCTGTGAGCAGAGAAAACTGGATGATTCTGCCTCACGTCTGAAACTCCCACTCAGAAATGATATACCCTTACTTGTTTATGCATTCATTATATACTCGCTATAGAATCAATCACCATGCATTTACTAAAGTGCTTTATAGTAATGAAATATTGCTCGCATTCATGAATGTAAATAATGAAAACAAACACAGAACGTAATTTTTTTTCAAATCTGTTTATTGTATGATATAAAACTAGAAAAGTAAGACTATTTCAAATTCATAGACACATGTCCATATTTTATATATATATTCTACAGTCCACATCTCAATGCAGATACAGTGATCATCAGTTGATGGGTTATTTTTCTCAGAATGAATGTCGGTAATATTGCATAGAAAAAGGCACAGCTCAAAGGCCCAAAGATTCAGCCTCTCTTAATGAGCACAAAAAGGGTTTAGACTCCCCCCCACCATGTTTTGTCTCTCTCATGCGCGCACACACACACACACACGCATGCACGCACACACACACACACACAAATAATCCCAGTGGTCACTATACTGAAACCACTTAAATTTAGATTTTCCCAAATTTGTGGCTTGAATAATGGGATGAAGAAAGTGAGATACCATTTAAAAACAACCACCAACATCAGAAATCGTGCTGCCTTTCTTTTTACATTTGGCATTGAGGGTTATCAAAAGATTTTCCCAGAAACAGGCTTTGGAAGATTGAAATTCTGAAGTTTGTAGAGAATAAAGTATTGCTTCACAAACACACTCTGAAATACATAAAAAATTAAATACTTATCATTAAATACGGGCAGGGAGTGTTGACCTATAAACGAGCACAAACACCACCCCAAATTATAATACAAGAAATTAAACAGACTTAAAATAATGCATTATTAAAAGAAGATAAAAAAATGGCTTCCACCCCAATTAATAAGCAGTGATACATTCCCATAAGCATAATACATTCCTATCTCAAATTCTGTACAAATTACAATCTGCATGTTAGCTTAACAACAAATAAATATATTTACACAGGAAACAAAAGAAATAAATAACTTAAAATAAAAAATCACTCCAAATCCAAAAACTCCTATAAGTAATATTATTAATCATAATTTTGATTCCATAGTATTGTCCGCTCGACTCTTATTCGCTCATGTTTGACACTGTCAGATAATCTCTCTTTGAATTCAAACTGTTGCTCCAAGCAAAAGTCTCTCTGACCTGAAGTTCACGCGTCAGATCTTTAATGGTCACACCTGAATAAGATACACCTGTTCTAAACACACTTAACAGGTTGATGCAAAACATTTTTTACTCCTCTTTGACATTGCACACTGCAATGGTACTTTAATTGAAACCACCTTAAGGGTTTATTGCGCACAGTGTTTTGTTTTTGCATACCCAGCATTAATAGCAAGAACTAGAGCGGTTCAGCAGAAAGCTTTGTGAAACTAATACTACTGATATGATGAATGGTCCCTTTCCTTTTGACACACACATGTGAAGTGCACATAAATTAACAGAAGATTCCAACCAATCAGAATGCAGTGGTTTAAAGTCTTCTTAGCGAATATACAATGCTTTCCATTGCACATACATACAGAATACTCTTCAATACTTGTAGGACCGATTCCACAAAAACTGCTCTTAAGAATCTGCACTATAATCACATCACTAGAACAAATGCAATGTGTGCATGCTTTGAACTCCAATGCTTTGGATTTACTGGCCAAACAACACTAAAAGACCCTGCAGGGCAACAGAGAGAGAATCTGATTTAAACATGAACAAATATCATTAACTTAAAACTCAAACAATGGTATAAATAAGATAAAATAAGACCAAACCATACGCAATCATACATCTGACATCTGTACAATTATGAGCTATATTCCTGCATGCATTAGTAGGTTAACAGAAATGAACTGTTGCACTGGTGAGAGGCATAAGAAGGAAATGTTTGGCAAACAGAAGACGATGGAAACTGTATTGAAAAAGGACTCGCAGAATAGCAGCCACGAACGTGCGTGTCTGTGGAGTTTTTTTCTTTCCTGCATGAACAGACATGCATAGACCCTCTTGCTGTGCATTAGAGCAGCATTATAACAGAACAAGCCGCTGTTTCAGAGTAATGATATAATGCTTTAACTAAAGCCAAAAAACGGGAAGTTACTGCGATGCCTTGACACAGATAAGAAATGAGTGAGAGAAGTTGACAGTTTGCTTATTACTGATCAGAAAAGCATTGATTGCATACATTATTTGTAGCATAAAGGGGTTTTAGCATTGGCTTGGTTATTTCCAGCTGAGGAAAGCACAAAAAATGTATCTGTAACACAATGTGCACTGAACAAATCTTCACTTATTGCCGGCTAAGATGTAAACACGTGGAATCTGAGCCATTATGGCAGATCACAAGAAATTTGGTTTACTGTAAATATCTGACCACTCCACACATCCATGTATAAATAACCCGGTTAACGATAAAGCGTATAAATGCATACATTTCATAAATGTATATGTGTCACTTGAGAAAGGTACAGCAACATTAAAACAGAAGCAGACAAAAAACATAAATAATGACCAAAAATTAACAGATCACTTTAAATATAGGTAAAACATCATTAAGCATTAAAAGACAGCTCTGGATGGACAAACACGAACGTAAAAAAGAAAGTTCCTCTTTTAAAATCATTGTGCTTCGTGAAAATGAAAGAACACAAAAATAGGGCTGCCGTTCTCGCACCTGGAGGGGAAAAAGAAATGCAAGTCCTTCTATTAAAATCTGTTTAGTTATTAGAAATGATGAGAATAAAGGCAAGACAAATAGACAGGAATTCACCAAGTGGTCATAAATGATGAAGGCACTAAGATCTGCCAGAAGCCAAAGTGTGTTCCATAGATTTCTTCATGTTCAGTTTTAGAAAAGGCAAGCACAGTGCATGCACAGTGTTGAGAAGTAGTACTGGGCAACATCTCCATTAAAATTGACAAAAGACAAGGGGTTGTCTTTAAAAACAACAGCACTGTACAAAAACATCAAGTGATTCTTCACTTTCTCAGTCTGGATTTAAAAACTCTTTGATTGGTTTTGCATTTCCGCCCTAATGTCCTCCAAACCTGGTCATGATCCCACAAGCACCTCCATTATATGGTCCAGTTCAGTGAGGTCCATTTTGAAAGGCTGGTTGGAGGTGACAGCAGGAGCACCGCTGTAGGGTGAAAGACTCTTGAGGAGTTCATCTGCTGTAACCACGGGCGCCAATTTGGAGGGGGTGGTGCCCGATGAAGAGGTGCAGGGGTCAAAGTCATACATGGAGGTGTCGATATCTGCAAACAGAATGTCGTCCAGGGCCAGGTCTGTTAGAAAGCCAGAGGACGAGGAGGAGAGCGATGTGCTCACGTCCAGGCTGTTAGGAGAAGGAGTCTCCAGCAATCTGGAGTCTCCAGCTGCATCGGGGGCCGACGAGTGGTCCTCGGGTGGCGGGACCAGCCCTTCAAGCTTTGGGCTGCAGGACTTACTGCAGTCTTTGGAGTCTAAGGCCCCTGAGTTTAAGGGTGGGGGCAACAATGGCATTTGGAGGGCCACTGTAAGGGTGGAGGGACTGGTAGCACCGGACGCTGTTGTGGATGTAGGTAATGGTGGTGGACAGAGTTCCTCAATCTCATCCAGGGCAGAAGAGAAGCTGTCTCTGGCCACAGAAGAAGGAAGTCTGGGTAGGTTTGGCTGAAGAGGAGAGGGTGCAAGTGGAGAAGATGATGTGCAAAGAGTCACACTGTCCTCTTCTAAAAGTGAAGCAGGGGTGAGACAGGCCTCCAGAGGAGCCGGGTTTGACAGCACTGGCGAGGGGGGTTCGAGGACCGGAGGGAATGGGGTTGGCGACTGAGTGGGTGTCGATGCCACAATCGACAGGACGCTGAAAGCAGGCTGTGCCTCACGGAAACCTTCATCCACTGGATCATCAGGAGGAGGAGAGGGGGGAAAGAAAAGCGGCCGAAGGTTGCCCTCCTGCTTCAGCTCGTCCTGGATGCGTCTCAGCATGTTGTTGATGAGCACACGTTTTTCCAAGCTGGGCTCGGTGAGTGGTCGGTGGTTGTACAGCTTCATCAGAGACATGTTGAAGATGGTCTGCCGCT
>JAZGTK010006869.1:0-20161 GCA_036877625.1 Ambastaia sidthimunki | reverse complement strand
CCACACGATTTGTGACAGAAAACGGTGATGAATCCTAAATCAAGCGGATGGGAGGGTATTAATCACACACAAGTGCTAATGGAAACCAATTGCTGCTTGTGCGGTAAATTGTGTATAAGTTGGATGTCATTTTTATAACTCTTGTAAACATTGGATCAACATGTGTAAAAATGCAGTTACAACACTCGAGTAATGTTAAGACCGTAAACATAGAAAAGCGTCATGTTTTAAATGTTTAAATGTTTTAATAAAATACATTCGTTACTAAACAGGCCATTTAACACTTTATAAACGTTATTTAACTTTGTCCCATATTGTTTAAAGGGTTAATTCTCCTTTTGACTAATGGCACAAAACACCTTGCATGAAACACTGCCTGTCTGTATCTGACCTGCTGTCCACCAGTAATTCTGTCAATAATGGTTTTCAGTTCAACTGGTGCAGAGATACTGTAAACAGTTTCTTGAACTAGCCATTATTTCTTTTGTGCAAATTAATAATACTTGCATTCTTACATTATAAAGCATTGTACATATCTGCCATCATTTCTATCCAGAACGGATGTTTTGGCGACATTGTGCTGAACACAAAATGTCAGGAATACAAACTGGCCACCTTTCACCTAAATTCACATTTTTTAAAGATAATTGGCCAAAACCATTTGCTGACATGTTCTACATAATACATACACAAAATATACATACCTGGAAAAATTACACAATGTAAGAGAATGAAAGGGATTTAAAGACAAAGAAATAACAAAACAGAGTCTGCTGATATTGTGTGTGTGTGTGTGCTGATATTTAATGTCCGACTACATCTCCAGAAAAAACTTTCAAAAGTCAAGACTAGTGTGTGGTGTATATAAAACAAAATGTGAAAATATCTTATAAAAACCACAGAACCCAATTAAAGTGTTTAACCAAAAACCTTTTTCAAAAACCTAATTACCTTTGGGACAAGAGAATCAGATGTGTCAAAATGTTAACTTGTTTCTGAGTTTTAGTCTACAACAATATGTCATCACTGAAGCTCTCTGTTGGTTAATTATCTCCACATGCATCACTAAAGGGGTCATGATATGAGGAACTAAATTTCCCTTGATCGTTGACATATAAGAGATCTTGGTATCATTAATACATCCTGCAAGTTTCATAGCTTAAAACGTCCTCCATATCAATATCGAAAGCCTTTATGTTATTGTTCTCTGTAAAAAATGAACAGGAAATGGCCAGATATGTACATCACAAGGTAGAGTCATTTTCTTATGACCTTCCCAGAGCAAGATAACAACACCTACTTTTACATGTAGCACAACAAAAGATTGACACAAATCTGACAGATGAATGATTTAAATTTCTCATGAATTAAAGAATTAAATGAAAAGGATTTCTTGACAGAGTTAAAGTTCAGGGCTGATTCTTAACCTCAGTCTCATGGAGCCTTTCATATCTGAAGTTCTACAGAGTAAAAACATCTGCACCACAGTTTAAAGCACATGTTTTAAATTGGATGTAATTCTGCAGTGGATCTTAGAAGGATCTCACATCTGCTGTAGAAATGTATGTTTGCTAAACACAACTATTCTGAACATGCAGATGTTCTGACCTCTGAAGATGAGAGGACTGCTCTGACTGCTGGTGGTTTTACATGATGGTTTGGATGAATCGCTGTCAAAGTCTTTGATGCTGATGGACAGTAGGAGATCCCTTATTCCATGAGCTTTCTCATGTGTGGACAGAAACTCATCTGAAGAAAGATCAAAGGGAACCGAATTAATTCATTATGCGTCATATCTGAGTGTGACCTTGAATGTGAAGGATATAAAGATCTTCCTTTAGTCTTAGAAGAACCCCACCATACTGCAGGTCAAGACATCACTAAAACACACAAACACAGAGAGAGCAAGTGTGAAAGTTTATCTGTTGATATTGACTCGTAAAACCCGGATGATGTCTTTTCAGTCACACTCACTGGATGGAGTTCATCTCACCATCCCTCCAGTTGTTCTTGAAGCTTGAGGTGACCCAAACCAGCTGTCTGTGAATTCACAACAAAATTACCCTCAACAGGTGACATGAATCTGACATCTTCAGAAGCAGCAGCTCTGTGTGTCTGAATCAGATCTTAATGAACTTTTTCCATATAGATCAGTAAATGATGTAGTGTTTGTGTGGGGTCTGTGTGTGTGCGCCTGTAATGTGTGTTGTGTGTGTTTTTGGTGCGTGTGTGTGACCTGTGGAAGGTAATGGGCTCCATGTCTGAGATCTTCAGCAAACACAGGTGTGTAAAAGGCTTTTATGTGTGTCTTCAGCAGCCAGCGCTGATAACGGACCTGATTAGGCATCATGTCCTTATGGTTTGTTCTCCGGTAGTCATTTTGGTTGCCCATATTTTAAATACTTAAGAAAATTCATGAAATATTTGACCAAATACTGTTGTGTTGTACATACAGTGCGCACATGGCCACAGACGTTTTTGGTAAAGGCATGTACAAGATACAGCAGTGCTGGTCTGGAGTTTGGGTAGCCGCTCATGACGAGACACTAAGGTCTGAAGGGAAAACATAAAACATCCACATTACAGCATGTGTACTACAGTAGAAGAAGAAGAAAAAGAGAGATCAGTGAGATGCAGACAGTGTGATAATCCTTGTTTATACAACAGCGTTTGTGTGGATGAACCCTAGTTCACATCTGCAGAACAGAGACATTAACAGGCAGGACAGATGAGCAGGTTTTACCAGGTTTTGAGTGCTGAAATTGGTTGATGTGGGCAGAAGAACGTCTCACTGCTAACATATATGTGTATATTCTTTACATAACTTTACCTATCCCTTATATATGTTTTATATCATTTATATGCTTTTTAAGCATATAAATAATAAGCTATACAAATATATATGCATTATAAGCTATATAAATGTAGCATATAAATTATATATGCTTTAGTTATATAAATAATATAAAACAAATGTATATGCTTCTTTATACTTATAAAGCATGTACATCTGTTTTATAATTTTTATGTTACTGCTACTACACTGCAGAAAACTTATATGTTCAAGTTCAAGAAGCTTTATTGTCATTACAACTATATACATGTTCATGTGAAGGCAATTAGGAAAGACTGGAACAAATTGCACTAACACAAAAGCATGTTGTCTGTGGCTTGTGAGCTCCCAGCAGTTCAAAAAACGTTTATTGAGGCTCTGCTAAAATGTTTGTGATGTTGCACAAAATACCTTTGTAAATTCTGTAATCCACACTAAAATGCAATATTAAATAAGTGTTCTTGTTATAGTAAAACAATAACTATAAACAAGCGAATAGAATGAAAGCACAGAGGCATTTATAATAAAAAAAAAAAAAAGAGTCAACTATATAATGGAAATAGAGTTTGCTCGATTTTGAGTATTTTTATCAATGTCAGATTAGGGCAACTTGTCACGTGTTTTATGTTGTCGTAATTGTCATTAAATTATTATAATTCTGTTGGCAAAAACAAGGGTAACATGATAATAAAATGAACAGGTGAGGGTTATAGATTTACGCCACAGACCTTGTCCAGCTCATCGTGCAGTTCAGACAGCGACGGTCGGATGAGTTTTCAGCCTGCTAGTAGAAGTCGATGGTCCGCAGGTAAAACGTGCTGCTGTGGGTGTCCGAGAAGTGACCGAGACCTCCAGTAGACGAATGAAGACTCGCTTCACTCTTCACCGTGTCTCCATTCACACCCGCGTCAAGTGTTCAGTCAGAGGGGCTTAGGAGCTCCACCTCCCGGAATCTGCCCTTTGGACTCCTCGCGGAGGAGAGCGATCCCGGAAAGTTGTATGAGCGACACCCGCTGCCGCAGCTCACGCCTCCGGCACCGGGTTCCGCCGGCACCAGATGCCGGCCGGTTACAAGTCAATCTTCAAAACGGATTGTGTTATAAATGTAGAATATTTTGATTTTAAAGTTCAAAAACCTTTATTATTAAATATGATAAACGCGAGAAGATACAATGTGAATTTAAATGGACTTTTATGATATTTACGCGCGCAGTGCGTAATTGCGCGTATTAGAGCAAAAAGGTTTTTTTTTCAAACTTGTTTCATGAAACGTTTGTATGGTGTGATAATGAAGAGATCATTGAATTATTTGCCTTTTTCGTACCTTTAAAATCCCAGAACAAAACAATCGCGCCCAGAACAAAAAAAGATAAGGGACAAAACAATAGTTTTCTGTGGAGAGGAGCGACATTCAGTGACATCAGCACAAAACGTTGCCAAACAGAAGGAGATCTGTTGCAAATTATCATGCGAACGTTGTTTCAGAGCACAGAACGTTAAAAAACGTTTATCTTTATTATGTATATGGCACTTAAACTGTAAGTCAGTGTTCTGTGTCCATCTGCCATGACAGAACTTTCTGTTTTCGCTCATATTAGTCTCACACAGAAGTTCACGTCACCACATTACGTATTTGTTTCATTGAATCTGCAGACTGTTTAAAAAAGTTCACTACAAATTAATGCAATTATTCGAGTTCACTAGAATAACACATTATATCATCAGACTGCAGCTCCTCCTGGCAAGACACTTTAAAACACAGCATGAAAACTTAATGCCATTAATACACAAGTTTATTCTCTTCAAATTCACTACAACACAGTCACCTTATCTTCCTTACACAGATCAGTAAAAACGCCAGACAATCTATAGTTTAACCAAAGTTAATGAATGCTTTGTCAGACAGACACGCATCAGACACACATTAGACATGCATCAGACACACATTAGACATGCATCAGACACACATTAGACATGCATCAGACACACATTAGACATGCATCAGACACGCATTAGACATGCATCAGACACGCATTAGACATGCATCAGACACGCATTAGACATGCATCAGACATGCATCAGACACACATTAGACATGCATCAGACATGTCAGACAGTCTCCAGGAGTCTCTGCAGGTTCCTGTGGATCTGGACAAACATGATGATGTTTTTCAGTAGATGATCACACAGTGATTCAGATACAGTGTATTCTGAGTGTGCTATAGATACATCAGATGTCACAAACAAACCTTCTCCAACTTCAGAAGACTTGTAGAAACCACTGAGTAAATCTCATCTGTATCTCCAACATACAGGCCTTGATACTCACCTCTGAAATAACAACAAAACACGTAACCATATCATTTCATATGATTTCATACAAATACTCTATATGAGAAGTAAAATACTTTAGAATCATTAAAAGCGTCTTCATCCGAACATGTTTGTGAGGTTTAGAGATGCAGCCAATAAGCAATTAATTAAGAGTAATAATAAAATTAAAAGCATTAAAAGTTCAATAAGTGATTTCTGAGAAACACTGTTAAACATTGAAATCAAAACCTGAACAAACACTTTTGTGAATATTTGCCAGATATCTGTTTTAAAAAAAAAAGTCCTGGCTGTGTGTGCTCCTTCATACTCAAACTGATGTGTCCTCCAACCCATGACCCAGAAACTGATCAAAGTTATCATCTCAATTCTCAAAGTTAACATCTCAATTCTCTTATTGAGCCTTGAGGAGGCGAGAAATGAGGAGTGAGGAAACTTCCTGAAAAATTGCTGTATCCTATGCGGAAGTGTTTTTTGTCCCCACTTATTGTCATGGTATCCTTCCATCACATCCTAAGGGGGTGGAGCCAAGATGCGAGGGCTGTGTCTTTAAATAATTTTTGTCTCTTACCCTTTCTGGGGAAACTCCATGGAGACGAGCGTGATTAGACGTTCCTCCAGAGACACAATTTTAAACACCATGTAACATGAGGTCAAAAGCAGGATACAAACACTGAGGAAACAAACACGATGAAACAAAACAATTGAACATCAATTTAATAAAACCCTGCTGAATGTTTGTATGAGAGTGTGAGTTTGGTGACTTACAGAGACACATACACTAAAACAAGAGTGTTAAACGTGAGTGAACCCGCTCTCAGTGTGGTCATAACCGGAACCTCTGGTGACCCTGAATCACCTAAACCAAACGCACTGAATCAAGCACATCCGGTCGAGTGTGAAACTGCACAGACAATGAGAGCAGATGCATGTTTTACCTTTGCACAGGAGATTTGAAGCATTGTCAGGGTGAGAATCCAGTTCACCGTCCAGATTAGCCGCTTTAATAAAAGCTTGTGGACGTTTGAGGATTTCTGTGATATAAGAGATGTTAAGACAGAAATCCAAACGTCTAACTGTAGATTAAGAAGCCAATAACATCACGAGAAAGTCAATGGTCTACAAATACACACGTGGACTTTTCTCATACTCTGGAGATTCCGGACAATCAGAGCTGCTGTCGTCCATGTTCTGATGCGTCTGTCTGACGGGACCGTCAAGATCGGACAGATCGGCAGAGAAATCCTGCAGAAACATCATACCAGCAAAATAATCAATGAATGCATGAACACAGACACTCATGTTGACACACAGGTGCTCGCATGACCTTACAGTGGGCAGAGAAGCAGGGTGAGGTGTCAGACGGCTCTGAGACAGGATCTTACTGTTTCCAAGACTTTTCTCCTGCAAAAACACGTGACTGACTCATCGATAACACTCAGCTGAACTGAACTAAGTGTGTGTAACATAACTGAAGTACTTACAACCAGATGAGGGCAGACTGACATCAAAACCTTATAAGTCGTGTCCCGAGAGAGAAATGACACAAACACATACTGCAAAAACAACAGTAGTTAAACAAATCACTCATAATCACAAATTGAAGCTGTAGAAATGCGTCTCTCACTCGCTCATGTGCAGTAGAAATGACGAGTGCGTTTGGTACTAAGATGGCTGTCTTTGTTTTCTTGATCATCGCCACAGAAGTTACCGGAATAGCAATCTAAAGAAAAAAATATAAATATATAACAACACAAATATAAGAAAGTATTTAGATTCCGTTTTTTGTAGAAGGTTTTTACCCTAGTGTCTCTTCCAAAAACTTTGGAATGGAAACAAATCCAGTTATCAGAGACAAAGAGTCGGCCCTGGTACAGAATGTCTTTCTGTAGAGCACACGTGTAGCCTGTAAAACACACACACTCATTTACACATTTAACAAACAACACTCGATGACTGCACAGAGCAAAGTGTCTTTATAGAGTTGAACTGAGCAAACAGTGAACATACTCTGTCGCAGCTGCTCATCCTCACTGATGTCTTTGAAAACTTTGTGATACTGTGAATTTGTTCGCAAAAACTGAAATATAAAAAATAATCAATATTCAGCTACCAATACATGACTAGATTCAGTGATCAAGATCTCTAATCTATAGATCTCTAGAAAGAAAATGAAGAAAATCTGAACTGAGATTTATAACCCTGACAGGTTCAGAAATTAAATCAGACAGAAATATTCCTCTACATTCGAAGCCTGTAGAAACATTCTGAGTTTCACACTTAGATCAGACCAAATTCAACCCATATATTGACCCTGAGAAAGAAGATTCATAATAATTTGACATCAATTTTATTTAAATAAAAATAAAACGTCACTACCTGCTCAATCCAGAAGAGACGCTAAAGTGACTGACAAACCTGATGTGACTGCGGCTTCCTGCGTTCACACTTTGATTCAGAGTCGTTCTGGACTTGCTGAAGAAATGAAGGATCTAATGTTTTGGATCTAAAACAGGATTTGCACAAACACATGTGGAGTGAAACACATTTGTGATCCAGTGAGTTCGATTCATTGGGGCTGTATGAAGTTTACCTCACAAGAGCTGGTTTTCTTCTCCTGACTGAGATGTCGGTGTCGGCGTCCAGTGAAATGAAAGCGTCAGGCCTCGTCATGCTGCTTCCTTCCTCCTCTTCCTCATTTTCAGCATATTCCCTTTAAAACAGACAGTAATACACAACAACATAGGATATAACCAACACCATCTCCATTATTAACACACTAACAATCACTGTTAAAAAAACGCTTTCTTTGCATTTAATAAAAATATGAAAACATAAATAGGTTTGTCCAGCATCAATTTAAGTAAAAAGCAGTGGAGACTTTTAATTTATAAATTAACAAGAAGTTAACAATGAACAGAATTCAACACAAAAGCCAAGAACTGAGACAAACATCTCATGAAAAACAGTTCAGCGCGTCAGAGATCTTCCTTATAACCTTTCAGCTTTTTTGTGAAAACTGTTATAGAAGTTTTTCTTATTCAGTTGGTTAATTTCATCTGAAGTTCATTTGAAGTGTCTCAGCTGATGACAGACCTGAACATGCTTTTATTCTGTCTTCAGCCTGGATCAATTTTACTTATTCTTACACAGACACTGTCTAGCTACATCACACATTATTTAGACTGACCAGGTTATTCTGGTAAACTCAAGCTGTGGTTTAATGTTACAGAAACTAGAGTCTCTCAGCTCACACAGTCTCGTATAGTAAAACATCCATTCTTGCCTCTGAATTTTGCAGCAAATAATAACAGCAACTCTAGAATTGTGTTCAGACACGGTTGAACATTTGGTCTTGACTGTTGTGTTTTTCTTGTTTCTAGCATTAATTAACATCAGAATGATTCTTCTGTATTTGAATAGTAATTTACCATCATGTGTTTGCCAATAGACACAAGACAAAGTCCTTTCAGCTCACGTTATGTAAACAAACATCAATGCTCTGTTCTATATTACACAATATCAGGAAAAATGAATATTTAAACATGAACTTGAATCCATAGCACACCAAATGACCAAATCATCTCTCATTCATGATGGCAAAAGAACCATTGTTATGGACTTCACATTGTTCACTACAAGCTGCTTAGATGTGGTGAATATGTGCATGAATTTACCGCAGTGAAACGCAGTCTTTCATCTGCTGATGTGGTGATACAGAACACATGGGTCTGTCTGCATCCCTCCTGCTTCTGCATTGAGCTGGATCCTCAGATAAATGTTTGTCCATCAGAAAGTTTCTGTGATCCCACCTGAGTTTCTGCTGTTTTTTGAAGCTGATGGGAGGTTCTGATTCTGTTAATGAGTGATATGCTGACTAATGGAGCTTTACAAAGTAAACACAAACATGATCAATAGATATTTTTTGCTGGGGAAAGGAAAGTTTATATTTACATAGAATCGTACTTTTTAAAATTATAATGATGTAACTATCTACGACACAATCTTGAGAAATATTCAGTAAGCTGCACACATACATTTATACAGTGTAATCTGTGAAACATGTGCTGCTGCACATACTTTAATTCATAGCTTGAAACGTCACTTCCTGATGTAATAGCTGCTATAGATAAGAACGATAGTTCATGTTTTAATAAAGTGTGAATCGGAAAGTAAAAACTGCTGCTCGCTAGAGGTCGCGCTTGCGCAGAAGAGCGTCTCGAGCGTTTCAGTGCGTCACATTCGAGCGACAGACAAACGAGTTTTAGACTCAGCTTAAGAAATTAATGAATACAGTTTATCTGGTGAGTAATTATAGAATTTATATCTGGACATATTAAGATAATAAAATGCAAATTCAAATAACGCCCGAAATGAATGTCACACCGATATACAGTCATTTTTACTGTGAGTCCCAATAGTAAATATGTGACATTCATGACCATTAAAATAACGTATGAGACGAATTCGCTTACATTTTCAGTTTTTGGCCTGACCGTAAATAACAAATTGATAGTGTTTTTATTAGCTACAATAATTACAAATGACTAATTGTTTAAATTGTAGTTTTAAATATATCATCAAGGTCTGTATGTCAAAATAACTCCTAACACAAAATGTCCCAGTGTTATTCAATGACCAGCAGAACACTTGCAATGAGTTAGTGGTGCAGGTGCACGTTTGTCTTTATACCCAGCTAACAATGTTAGGTTAAAATAACGTTTCTCTGACGTTTCCATTAAGAAACAAACGTTAAAAATGTCTAGTTTTTAGACGTTGTATTAATGTTTTTTTCGTGGTTATAAGAATGTTGTTCAAACATTTTTAAATTCTGTAACATTTGAACCGTTCCACTAACAACTTAAGAATAACGTTTTTGATAGATATATATAAAATTCCAAAAGTTCTACTAACGTTACTGCAAGAACATTTTTGATAACTTTGAACATTTAGAGAACGTCAGCCAATGTTCTGTTAGCTGGGTACACAGACATTTATTTGTGTATATATTTACCTAAAATCCTGATGCAGACATTAATAAAATGTCCTCACGTTTAGAAAATGAGCAGCATTCTGGTGAGAGATGAGCTGGTGAGAGAGTTTTTGGACTGTTCATCCAGAGGAGACGTGAAGACACTGTCTGCTATGATGTGTCACTCCAGTGACCTGCTGGATGAGAGGGGGGATCACGGCTGGACTGCGTTGATGCTGGCAGCCAGAAACGGACAGTATGAGACAGTAGAACTCTTACTGTCCAAAGGGTGAGACAGACACTCTGCTTGACAGTGACAGTGTTGAATCAAACGGAGTCGGCCCAGTTATCATTATCATATAAAAAACAGCATCTTACCTACCTGTTACAGGTGTGATACAACTGCAACAAACCGGTCGGGTCAGACGGCCAGGGATGTGGCTCTGTTCTGGGGTCACAGACACATTGCCCGTTTGTTATCCAGCAGCAGCGATGGAGACGTCCGTCATGTTCTGCCCTGCAGAGAGTCTGAGGAGCCAGACATTTACTTCAACAGAGAGTTTCTCAACCGGATGAGTGAGAAACGCACAGATTCTGAATGGCTGACTGCAAAACGATCTTCTCCACAGAGCGTTTTTATTCTTTTTTACAATCTGAATCCTCTGGTCACACGGCAAGCAGATGTGAGCGAGGCTGGGTCTCACATGAGACTGTGCAAACTCAAAGTGAGCTCTGTGGAGGAGTTGTTGAGAAAGAGTGATACTGTGGTTGTTTTTCTGGGAGCAGAGAAACAGGACAGATGCCCGAAGACTGAGGGAGATGGGCTGGTCACATGGTTTGCTCTCAGCACTGAAGACGATCCCACAAACCTTCTGCCAGGAAAAGATCCAAACAGTTTCTTCCTGAAGGGGCCAATGCCTGGACTACTACAGCTGAGTGACGATGATGATGCGGGTGAGATTTGTGCTGCTACTTGTCTAAGCGATAAACTTCAGAGACCAATATGTGGACCAATTTAACTGGGGCCAATAAGCAACTGCCTAGCAGCAACTTATTAAATGCTTACTAATGCCCTAGCAACCACTCCAAACACCATAGCGACAGTATAGAAATTCACTGTTAATCACACACAACTTCACACAAACAATAAAATAATGATGATGGTTTGTACACACACGCAGGTGTCGTCGCTCAAGCTCGTGCCGTTCTCACGTGGCACAGCAGGTACAGCTTTTGCCCTACGTGTGGAAGCAAGACTCAAGTAGAAGAGGGAGGTTACAAGAGGACCTGTTTGAGAGCAGACTGCAGGAGTCTTCAGGGCGTCCATAACACGTGTTACCCCAGAGTTGGCAAGTAAACTCTCGATTCCTCCTCAGCTGGAGCTCTCTCAGCAACATGATCTTTCACACTCTGCATCCGTGTGTCTGTCACAGATCCTGTCGTGATCATGTTAGTGATTCACACTGATGGGAGTCAGTGTCTGCTGGGACGAAAGACCAGTTTCCCTCCTGGAATGTTCTCATGTCTTGCAGGGTTTATAGAACCAGGTATCTGAAATAAAATGACCTCAAGAAGAGAAGCGGCATAGTAAAACTGTCCTCTGCACTAACCTGCTGAAGATTCTCAACACTTTATTTACTTTATTTTATCTATCCTTCTTTCAAAAACCACACCTCCTGAAACACATCGACATTCAGACTTTTATAAGTGTTAAAATGTTCTTTTACAATTGTTGTTTTTGCTGGTGTGGATCAGGAGAGACAGTAGAAGCTGCGGTTAGAAGGGAAGTTCTGGAGGAGAGCGGAGTCCTGGTCGGTCCGGTTCAGTACCACACATGTCAAGCGTGGCCAATGCCGTCCTGTTTGATGATGGGCTGCCACTGTGTTGCCCTGACAACYGACATCAAAGTGGATAAAAATGAAATCGAAGAGGCTCGCTGGTTTACGCGGCGTCAGGTGAGAGGCGTCATTTACTGATGAGCTACTCCAGACGTGTGTATAATTGCTGGTGTATTTGTTCTGCTGTTCAGGTGATCGATGCTCTCATGAAGGACAAACGTGCTGTTTTCACCATCCCTCCCAAACAAGCCGTCGCCCACCACCTGCTCAAACACTGGGCGGGGTTTAATTCAAACCTGTGAACTTTAAAGCAGGTCTTCTGTAGTTCATATAAAATAATATGAAGACAATAATCAGGTTGATTGAATAAACATTGTTTGTATGAAGTTAATTAAATAATTCAGCTGCACTTTGTAGGTACTATAATGATTTTAATGGTCTCAAATTAAAGCAGAATAATATCCTCAAAATAAGATCATGCTTGTGTTAGTAGTATCTTTTTTTTAATAAAATCTTTTTGAACTGATTTGTTAAACTCTGAGTCTTAGTTAATAAACTACAAAAGACTAAAAACATAAAAGGTGCTTTAACAAAAGAATTTGCTTCATTTTCATTGAACATGATTTAGACGTTGCAGACAGAGAACAGTGTGGTTATATAACATTACACAATACTGCAGGTGTTCAGCAAATGTCATAAGCGTGTCGTGCTTTCTACAGTCCATCATAGCATGTGTTCTGCAAAAATCTCACACACACACACAGTCCTGTAGCTCTGAGGGGACTGACAGATGCAGGAGACAAATGTCACTGATTCAGCTGGACATCTCAGAGAACTTCATCAGCAACGTTTCCATTGTCAACATAGTTCAAGGTAGCAGCCAATATGGGTAAATCAATGTAGTCAGACAGACTCGAGGGACTGGGGGTGTTTCCTACATAATCTGAATTGGATTTCCATGTAGTCTGAGATGTACCTTCACTGGATGTGCAGGTCTTTGATGAAGCCACATCTGGATCTTCTGTAACTGAAGACATGCAACCTTCAACTTCTATGATGTTCTTCTCTGTTTGGTGGTCAGTCGTTAAGAAAGGTTCCAACGTCAGCATGCATATCTTGCTGTCATCCTGTTAAGATAAAAAAACTTTTATCTTCAACCACATTTTCCTGGTATGTTACTGTGGTAAGAAAGTGTCAGCCAGATATAAACTGAACGTAATGAAAGACTGTCAAACAGGAGGAGCACATGATACAAACCTCAAAAGGAGTGTTGAGCAGCCAGTGAGCGATCAGGCTGTACCCGGGGTTGGCGATGTTTGGAAAGAAGTATTCCTTACATCTGTGTGTGAAGAGCCCAAATGAACTCAGATCCCCAACCATCAGTCACTTATATGAGATCAATACTTACACAGTCTTAGTTAAAACAGAGAAGATCCCAAAGACAAGAAGCAGGAGAAGCACAGGGACAGAGCATTTAATTACCTGATCATAATCTGCAAATGAAGAAATCAGTGTGAATACAGTATTTATATACAACTAGTGGAAGGATGAGACTAATCCAATAACATGAATATGTTTATGATACAGTAAAGCATTTTACAAAAGCATTCATGCACTTGAAGCTGTAAATATACTCTGCGTGTTGTGCCTTTCTGTGACAAAATTCACAAAATAAGTGTAACTGAAAACCAGTTCTGTGCACACACACTTTCTATAGCATGACTTGTTAACAGTAATAACAAATGTTAAGCTGTTCACCTCTGTTTCTAGACTGTACTTACTGTAGCTTCTTAGGACAAAGTGTTGAATGCTCCTTTATTAGGATAAAAGCTTTTGCTAAATAAAAAGTAAATATACATCACGCCTGGAACTGCTTTATTGCTTCAAAGACAAACAGTGTTTGTGTTTGGACCAGTGCTCCTCACCTAGAAGAAGTGTGTTAACATCAAAACTGGCCTTGGACAAATTCCCAGTGTAAGTTTCTGCATGTATATAAAGGGTGTATTTGGCATTTGGCTGAAGATTGGTGAACGTGTGCCGCTCTTGGTGTGGAAACAGTGTGAGATCTGAGAGAAAGATACATTCAGAGCTGTTAAACACATGAAAGCAGGAGGACGACAGACGATAAACAAGACAAGTAGTTAGTAGTAAGTTACAGTGCGTTTCATGTTGTCCCTTCAGCAAGAGTCTGTACTGGAGCACGTTAACACTTGGTGTCGTCTCCCTCCACGTCCACTGCGCCGTCACAGACGAACGAGTCGCGCTCACCAGATGAAACTTCTGAAGATCCAGCAGAGCTGCAGCAGAAGTTTGAGTTATCAGTCTGTGGAACATCTTGTAGCATCTGTGTGAGGTTTGTGGATTCACGACTCACTGCCGTGTTGAAGATCAGCTGGAACGGACACAGGAGGTCCAGAGAAGCAGCGGCGAACAGGAAACACGCTGACGCTATACCGCTCTTCTGTCTGAATGCCTTCGAATAAATGTCAATACGCATTACAATGAAGAAGAAGAAGAGCAGCCGTACAGCTCGTGTTTGGCTGAATCTCGCGTAACAACACGCTTCCTTTCAGCAAATCTAAATCAAGTCAAAGTCAAAGTGGAGTTTATTGTCATTTCAGTCATATACAAGTACATAGTGAAACGAAACAACGCTTCTCCAGGACCAAGTGCTACAGTGAACAACACAGAACAACACAAAACTAGAATGAACAGTTTTACATAATCTATATACATAGTGCATCAAAATCTTTTATTTCTTTCTTAAATTCAATTCACTGTTATTTGTACAGCATTTTAAAGAAAGCAGCTTTATAGACACCGGAATAGTTAGTTATCAAAGGTTTGTTTCAGAAAACTTCAGTTCTACGATCAGCTCTTTAGACTTTAGAAATTTAACCTGGACATATTCTTGACTTTTCGTAAGATCTGAAATATCTGATTTATATAATTTATTTATATACAAACATGTCATATAAATATATAAAGTTATAATGACAGAAAAACAGCTGACCTGACAGTGTGGTGGTAAATGTGGAGCTGTTGACGCGCTTCCATTGGCTGGACAAGTTTGAAGAAGATCTCCATTCAATGGCAAACTCACTCAAATTCACAGCAGTAAACTCATGTTTCCAGTGAAGCTGCAGTGAGGAACCTTCTGAAGAAACCCACAGACCCTTCACTGCAGGAACATCTGCTGGAAACATCACAGCTTGAATCTCCTAAAATGTACTTATAGAAAAACAGAGACTTTGACTTCAACTCAAGTTTGCACATATTGTTATGAAATATCTTACTTAATGACCACACCCATTACTTATAAACACACCTCTCATGATTCATGATTAGTTTCTCTAAGTTTCTTGTGTCAGACAACATTTGACATTTATAAAACAGTGAAACACAAGACTTGACTTACTTATGGATCAGCCTGAAGCACTAATACAATTACAAACACTAATATAATGGTCTTCTCACCCTGAGGAAGATGTGCAGGAACTCTGAGCTGTCGGGTCGGTGAGCGCCCAGCGCTGTTGTAGGCAGTCACTGTGATGTCATACTCCTCTGGCAGGACCGGCACAACCACCTTCAGCTCAGAAGTGAGGACAGTTTGCCTCAGAGAGAGGCGTTTGATGGGCGCGTAAGACACTTCATACTTCTGAATGAGCCCTTGAGCATCTGCGGTTTCCAGAGCCTTCCAGAGACAAGCAAAAACTAACATTTACAGTATCTGAGAGATCATATACATTGACTGTGAGAAGTATTTTTCCAGCAAACAAATGGCACTAAAGATGTTCAAACAGAACGTTTTACCTTCCACAGAATCCCCAGCTGCACAATCCCTGAGTTTCTGTTCAAATCCAAATAATAACTGACCAGGGGAGCCGCGCTTGGCACTACAACCACAAATGAATCACTGAAGAGGTTTGTTTTCACGCACACACGGAGTAAGATGAAGGATCTGAAGGGCTGGTCATTATGAGTGAGATGTGTAAGATCTTCACTTACAGCCCTCTGATGTCATCACTCGCACTTCTGAACTCCAGTCACTCCAACCAGCAAACTCATGAGAGCAGGAGACAGTCAGACTGTATTCTGTGAAGGGCCTTAAGCCACCAATCATGTACCGAGACCCAGACGTGGCTTTAAAAACTGCAGTCTAATATACAGAGAAAAGCTGTAAGCTCAGCATTTTTTTCAGAATTTTTTCTTGTGCTTCAAAACAGTGATCATCAAACAAGTACAATCATTTCAGTTTTTGAAATGTTTAAATTTGTTGTTCTCAATAGTTTTTGAATGTTGGAGAGTAAACATTCAGGACAAAACAATAATAGACTCATAAACAGATAAAGAAATTTTGGCAGTATTTTAGTCTGAACGTTTCTGTGAGCTCTGACCTCTGTCCACGCGTCTGTGATGAGATGTTTGTACCGGATTTGGCACCGTGTCTCTTTCCCTTTACTGACCCACGATACAGTCAGTGAAGTGTCTGTGCTGTTAACAGATATGATGACCGGCCGAGCAGCACGAACTACAAGATTATCACATGTACACATGAACAATAATAACATTCTTATTTTGCCTGTGTGACTATTACAAGAATCAAACGAATCAAATGAATAAAATTAACTACCAATTTCCTGTAGAATGACTGGATAAGTGTCTGAGAACATCTGCTTCTGACTGAAGACATTCTTTGATTTGATGGTTAAAGAGAAACTAGATCGCACATTTAAAATAGAGGGACAGGAGATGAAGTCTTTCACTCTACAGAAGAGAAAATACATACATGTCAATTACAGAATGGAGATGGAAAGTTGTTTTGTTTGTGGTGGGTCAGTTCTGACTAAGCTGGAGATGAAAAGAATCTCAGACCTGCTAAAGATGAATGTGCTGATGGTTTCTGCCGTGATCTGTTGGTCTTTCAGCTGAACCCATCTGCAGGTGAAGGACTCTTCATGCATCAGAAAGTGACATGATGTGTTTACAAAGTTCTCTTGAAGATACAAGATACTCAATTCAGAAATTACAAAAAAACATCAGGACAAATCTTTCAAGCAGTTTCAGGCTGATGAAAACACTCGTACCAGGTGTTCTGAGAATGTCAGGCTTCCCATCAGATGCTGTGTACAGACAGTCAGAGCTGGACATCACACACATGTTCTTCTGCTTCCCACAATCCTTCAGGTCTTTCTGCGTAACTGTGAGCTCTGCAAAACAATCTCACTGTAGAGAACCYTTCACTGTGACCAAAGATCCTGCGACAAGCTCCGTCTGTCTGCCTCTATCTGTGTCTGCCTCTATCTGTGTCTGCCTCTATCTGTGTCTGCCTCTATCTGTCTCGCTCTGACTGTTGAATTGTGCCATGGCACATATACCAGCAGATACTTACCTTGAATGCTGAACACACGCTGTATGTTTCTCCTCACAGAAGATTCATCTGCAAATCAAACACATAGTGAATTTCTTGTTCCAGCTGTAGGAAAGACCTGGAGTGTGTGTGTAAAGATTCCTTACAACAGCACAAGAAGACAGAGATCAACACACACGTGGCTCTTATGTTCATTGTACCATCTGCAAACTACAGCACAACATGAAAAATATTTAAATAAACGAAAAATGAAGATATGCAACATAATTTTACAGAGGAAGATTTAACACAACTCAGCTTACAGTGGGTGCTTGTGTTGAAGGCACATGCAGCAGAAGAACATCTCCTGTGGACGTAACTGTGGTTTCATGCTGTTTCTCAATGTGAAGTTCACAGGAACACAGATAACATCAGTGGAGCAGAAACACTTCCTTCAACATTAAACCTGTGGCTTGCTCAATGCCACAGAAATCAGCAGATCGTGAGAGAGGCTGTAGGGTTTGACATATCACCTGTTATCTATAGTTTTGGACTGACAGAAGCAATTCTGAAAAAGATTTTGCTTGTAGATTTTGACCTTTAGTCTACTGATAATGAAGATACAAACGACTGCCACATAAGTTAACATAAACAGCAGCAGACATCACAGCTGCTTCTAAAGCCCATTATAGAATAAAGAACCTCATGCTGCTCCAGTGGACATCACGTCTTCTGTTTGATCACCACACAGCTGAATTGAACAGTTTTTGAACAGCTGTGTAAGAATTTCTCATTTCATATCAACACTTTTGAACAGAATGACAGATGTACCTGCCTGCAGCCCATCACTGTGGTTTCCCCTCTTAAACTGCAGAACAACAGCAACACTGAGCTGCTGGGTTTGGATGATAATGCTAAACATACTGATGACTGACATACAAAAGACTTTAAATAAAGAGGTGAATAAACATGACAAACAGCGAGTCAAACAGAGCACCTTTAATTCATGTTTATCAGGGATTCCATGTTTAAAAAAAACAGATAATTTATGCTTCATTTAAATATAACATGTTAGAATTGAAATATGTCTCCAAGTTTATGGACTGTAAGTGTAATCTTCTCTGACAGATGGAATTCATGCTTCAAGAAATTCCCAATAAATTCACAGTAAAAAACATCACAGAACACCCATATTTGAGGTAGCTGTCTCTGGAAGTTGGCATTGCACGTGGGCAGTTTGGAGTGTCTGATTGCTCGGTTCAGTTGAAGCCAAACTTCCTCCACAGAGTGTGTGACACAGTTCCGCTCACATATGACCCATTTGACTCTCTGATGGAGATGAAGTTTGTGTTTCTCAATCGTCTTCCGGAACGGCTGTGAGAATGAGTGAGTGCTCTTAACCAGTGAGTTCCTGCGTGTTATCACACACCACGAGCGTTTGAACTCCTTGGGTTTACTTTCAAACTGAGCTTTCTCACTAGATCTCTTCTCAGGGCTGCTGGGTAACTTTGTTCTGCAGATGTTCTCAGGTTTGCTCTGGTTTGGGATGTCTGAAGTGTCCTGGTGTTTCTCCGGGCAGCGGATGATGTTCTTCAGATCTTCAGAGGAGATAACTGGAGGAAGGTGTTTGGGTCTGATGGGTTTATTGCTGTCAGATGTGGATGGAAACCAGGGATTGAATTCAGGCAGAATTCTGCAGGGAAATTCCTGAAAGACTTTCTGTGTGATGAGCACAACATCTCTGAGCTCCAGCCCAGAACAGAAATACACACTGACATCCTTACAACATAAACACACAACATAACATTATTCATTCTACTATATCACAGAATTATGGTATTATATCAACATTTCAAGATTTTGACATGATAAATCTAATAAAATATCATAATATAATCAACTTGAAACCTGCACAACTCTCTACTGACGCTACGCTAGTCAGCTAGCAACCAATTTAAACACGATGCGTTTTCAAATGAAGATCAGTCAAAGTCAAACATACTCACCGTCAGCCCCGCCGACATATTTCGATCGTGTTTTTGATTATTATAATCATGTCAACGTGTTTAAAGACGTTGTTTAACGTAAACAAGGTTCATTCTAACAGACGCTAATGCGCTCCTTGCCGACAGACGGCGCTGTGGAGTCACCACGCGTCACCAACGGAAGAACACGTCCACACCGGATGTGACGCCATCCAAAAGTAACAGTCATCGTTTCACCTCAAATCAACTAAAATCGGACGCGTGTTAACCGAGAAAAATATAAAGAAAACGGAAGGAATGGCTTATTTAACCCCAAATCCGGCGGAAAAAGAGAGGTTAGTACTGGAGAGACCCACGAGTCACGTGTAATTTGATTTGCAGCACAAGATTGTAACTCATCGATTATCGCTCGCTGTATTTAAATTACTCTGCACATTGTCGTTTCTAGTAAGAGTTCATAGTGCATAAACATTACTTAGATTCACAGTACCGCTGTTCACTGACAACACAATACCGTGGTATTACCAGACCCTTACATTAGGATGGCTGGAGTTTACATGTATCATTAACGAGCTGTTTCGCCGTCAGGTTTCTGTGCATATATCCATCTTACATCAACAGTAAAAAGACAATAGCGGAAGGCAGAAGAATACCTGCAGAGAAGGTGAGTGTGTTTATATGATTGGCATCTGTAATGTCAGTTCGTATGAGTTTGGCTTTGTGTTCATGAACACTGTGTGTGTTGTGTTTGTTCAGGCTGTGGAAAACCCTTCATGTGCTGAGATCAGAGATGTGCTGACAGCTGCAGGAATGAATGTTCTCGTGGAGGTCTGTCTGTTAGTTTGGCTTTAT
>JAZGTK010006868.1:308-20161 GCA_036877625.1 Ambastaia sidthimunki | reverse complement strand
GTATGTGCGCACCTTACCTTTAGCACAGGTGGCGTGAACATGGCGGACGATGGAGTCTCCGATGATCACGGCACCGTGTTCTCTTTCAGGAGCGGAGCTGTTTGTAGCGGCTACCCCGGGGACCGGTGGCGTCAGCGGGGTGGTGTTTGCCTGGGTCCTGGAACGCGCCTTCCGCTGCTGATGTGTGGGCGCCGGGGTGAAGTTCACGAGGGCTGATCGTGTACCGGCCCTGCACAAGGGGGTAGGCGGCATAGGAGTGACTGTAGAGCTAAGATCAAGCCGCGGACTTACCATGGTCCTAGATGCGCCCGCGAAGGATGTTTCCAACGAGGTTTTCCGCTCAAGTAACTGTGCCTGCCTCTCGAGAAGGTCTTTAATCAGCTTTTCAATTTTCTTAAGTTCCAGTCGCACCGTATCCAGCTCGAACGATTCGTCACCTGCACACAGAGGTAAACGCACATCCGAAACATTAGCCATAATTGAAGTTAGGCGTGTCAGGTATGGCGGAAACGAAATGTTTAGTAAATTAAGAAACTTGTCAGAGTAATATAGAAGCCAGCAGAAGTAAATAAAGATAAGAACTGCAGCTGTTTGAAATAGATGTAGTTTATCGTGAAATTTGAATGATTTTCAGCAGGTTATTGAGGTTTTTAGACGGAGCTCTAACTCAGACCACGCTGCCTTAGCAAACCGGAAATCATGGGGAAGCAGTCTTCCCCATGATTCTGAAGCCTACTAAGCCAGACTGAGACAATTTCAAGGCTGAGGAAACCTTTGCAGGTGTTTGCGTTAATTATCTGACTAGATTGGGACACAGGGAGCCTACAATGTTGAAATTATGGAGATATTCTAATTTTGTAAAATACTGGATTTGTTTTTTTTTTATCTTTAATCCATAATTATTAAAAATTGAAACAAATAAAGGCTTGAAATATTTCACGTGTGTAGTGAACTAATATAACATACAAGTTTCACTTTTTGAAACAAATTATTAAAATAAATGGACTTTCCCTCGATATTCTAATTTTTTGGCAGATACCTGTATATAACTAGGAGGGTGTTAGTACTTTTCTGTGTTGGTTGTAGGTTGATGAGGTTTAATAAAAAGAATAATTTAAAAAAGTAAAAGAATATTTTAAAAAACAGGTTCTTGGCAAAACAACAAAAATACAACGGAAGTTCTTCTCAGATCAAGGTATTTATAATAACAGAGATAATCCAAATAAAACCACAATAAACAACTCTACGAGGGGAGAAAAATAAAACCTAAGGCAATAACAAGAAACTCGAAAAACCTTGGTTGAGATTGCGGGGAAACACTTGGTAAAACCAAAGCAGTAATGGCCACGATTTACAAAAACCAAGTGGGGAACAGGGAAAACAAACACAACTAAATACTCAAAATGAAACAGAACACAGGTGACGTAAATGACACTAACAAGGACACACAAGGAAGAACTAAGGCAGTGGGGAACACAGGGGGCCTCTAGAGGCACAGAGACGAACTGCAAGGTGGGATGCTGACAGTCATGCTTTATTATTTTCTACCACACCCTTACAATCACTAATTTCTTCCTTACCATGATTTCTTCTCCTCTTTCAGCTCAAGATTTGCTTCCTGACGTCTCTGTATCCAGCTGCTGTCTCCTTTCAGAGTAGTGCGGAGGTGGGTGGTCAGTTAAACAGACTGTCTGTCCCCATCTATGAACAAGAGAGTTCAGAACATGCCATACAAAACAGACATTTTTCAATTCTACAACAAGAAAAAAGGGGCAGTGTGAAATTAAGGCATAATTATAAAGGCACAAAAGTGAGGGAACAATCACCCCAGACCCTGAGAGTCCCACCACCCTTGTTCCAATGAACATAATAGTTTCCTTCAGTGGAAACTCATGGAATCATGGATCCTTCATGGATTTATCATCGAGATAAAGAAGGGTTTACACCCAAAAGACTTGGGATTCACTTGTTTTCTTCTTGTAACGACGAGTCATAGGCACAGGGATCCATTTGCAGCTTTTATTGGAATAATCATACAGGCAATAATTAGAAACCAGCAAACAGGGATAACGGAGGCAAGGCAGATCCTTCCTCCTACGAGCAGCTCCTGAAGCAAGGAAAAACCATAAGGCCAAGGTCCTCCATGGAGACGACTGTGGAACCCATGGGTTGGACTCTGGAAACCCCGGACCGAGCCATGGATCAAGAGCACCTGGAGGAGGCTCTGGCTCGGGCCTTGCTTTTGGCTCGGGCCTTGCTTCTGGCTCGGGCCTTGCTTCTGGCTCGACCAGACTGGACCTGGAACCGGACTCTGGCACTGGCTCTACTGGACTGGACCTGAAACTGGACTCTGGCACTGGCACCACCGGCCTGGACTCGGACTCTGGCACCACCGGCCTGGACTCGGACTCTGGCACCACCGCACTCCAAACTGGCACCGGGCTCTGGAGCACCCGGACAGGAACCGGGCTCTAGAGCACATGGCCTGGACTTGGCACCGGGCTCTGGAACACCCCAACTGGACTTGGCACTGGGCTCTGGAACACCCGACTGGACCTGGCACCGGGCTCTGGAACACCCCGACTGGACTTAGCACCGGGCTCTGGAACACCCCGACTGGACTTGGCACCGGGCTCTGGAACACCCAGACTGGACTTGGCACCGGCCTGGAACACCTCGACTGGACTTGGCACTGGGCTCTGGAACACCTGGACGGGACTCTGGAACAAGTAAAACAGGAACAGAGGCACCTGGGGTAGCGAGCTGCATCCCTTGCCATCCTTGGACTACCTCATCCTTTAGGGCAATCAACCGGGTGAGCTGAACGGGATCTATCACAAGCTGCAGGGCTTGAGCGGATAGGCCAGCAGGCAACTGGTTACTTGCTGCAGGATAGCTTGGCAGTGAAGGCTTCTGAACAATGATTGTTGCGGGGTGCATGTTGGTATGCCTGGTTAGAGGCAAAATGGGTGGTTCTGACTTAGCTGCCACTGTAGCTGGTGTGGGGGTAAGGAACGGCATTCCCTGTAGCGTCCTTCTCAGGTCCTCAGTGATCGCCGTCAGGCGTTGCAGCTGGAACTGCTGAGCTGACAGTTGTGCTGCGTGGGCGGATAGCCCCGAAGACAGGTGGAAAATCATCGCTGGATCTTGTTTTGGCGAAGTCTTCTGTAACGACGGGTCATGGGCACAGGGATCGATTTGCAGCTTTTATTGGAATAATCATACAGGCAATAATCAGAAACCAGCAAACAGGGATAACGGAGGCAGGGCAGATCAGAAACTATACACAGGCAGAGGTCATGGCAGGCAGCAGACAAAGGGATAAACAATAAACAGTCCGGGTAATAACAAGAATCAACACAGGGAAACCACTCTGAATAGCCTCCCAGGTATGTGGGCTGATGGGAAATGTAGTTCCCAAACAAGAATCCACACTCGAGAGGAGTCTCCCTCTGGTGAACGGAGAGAGGCGATGCGGGAGCCTCCTCTGTAACACTTCTGATCACTTCATCATATAGGTTCACAACTTAGTCCCATTCATTGTTTTAGGACTTTGAATCATAAGCAAATGGCCAACAATTCACAGGAAGTGTCAGAGGCACCAAAAGGTGATTATATGCTGAATGCCCAAAGTAATGTATATCACTTTCCGAACTTTATTTTCAGACTTTTATTTTCCCACAGTCCCCCCTTTGAGAGTTCTAAAAACTCTCGCATAATTCAGATGTAAACCATCATAATTCCATGACATATGTTGGTTAACATATGACCCATCCTCTAATCTTGTAACAAAAATAGTTACAGGCCTATTTTTAGAGACAAATTGTCAGAAAATATCTGGATTCTGTTTTTTTTTTTAAACCTATAACACGTCATATGCATTACATGATGATACAGTTGTGTATCTTTATAGCACAAGTTCTGAAATCCATGAAAGTAGAAAAGCTATGTTCTGCTACTAGTCCTATTTACTGTCTTTCCAGATGCTATGCTGATTGCCAACATGCAGGATCCATCAGGAAATTACTTTTGTTCTTTACTTCTGTTTATTTGGCCATAGTCTGTAGCAATTATTCACACTGAGCTTTTATACTGTCCTGTACTGGCATCTGTAACACAAACAGAAAGACACAGAAAATCAGTATCTCATAATACATTTTATGTTTAAAATCCTAGTGATCATACAGATTTTTCAGTATATAACCTTACATTAAAATGTTGATTATATAGTGTGGTTTTTCTGAACCTTGTCTAAGGAAGTTTGACACCTAAGGACCAATGAGGTCAGGATTAACACATCTTTTTGCTTTTCCAGCACTCTTTTATATAATTTCTGCCTGATTGACTCTGTTACATGTGTTTCCCCAATATTGATTTAAACCCACTATCAGTCCACAAAGGGGTAGCTATACCACCTTTATCAATTGTGGGGATCAGCCAAGCATTCTTATTAAGCATCTGGACTATTCAGAGGATTTTTCTACTAATGAAGATAATCTTACACACAAAAACAAACAAACAAACAAACTCTTCCCTGACAAAGCAGAGGATAACCCAAATTCCTCCCTGACCAAGCAGAGGATAAACCAAATTCTTTCCTGACCAAGCAGAGGATAAACCAAATTCTTCCCTGACCAAGCAGAGGATAAACCAAATTCTTCAATGACAAGTACAGGATAAACCTAATTAACACACACTGTAATTGCTGTTAACCTTCCCTTTCTAAACAGAGGATAATCTTTCTTCTCTGGCAAAGCAGAGAATAATTTGTTAACAGAGCCTCGCAGCTGTTGTAAACACTTCCCTGACACAGCAGAGGATAACTACATGTACTGGTCTGAGGTTCTTTGGATAGAGTGAAACTCTATCTTTGTTAGGCTAAAAAGTAAATTCAGTCTGGAGTGATGTCAGGTGAGAAGCTCTATCAGGGTCACTGCACCATCTGTTGGAAACTTTTTTTAGGCGGTTGGAGGGGGAGAAGGAGAATCAGGTGACCTTAAAGTGACTCTCAATTTCATTTTCCCACACTATAAAACAACGAAACCCACCGAATTATATATATAAACCAGTTATTGTTTCAACACACCTTTAAAGCACATATTTTAGAAAATCTTATTCTGTACATATATACATTATATGTACAACTAGTTCATTTCATGCAGTTTGTTTACAAAAAGCGCAGCTTTTAACATTCTTTAAAAAGAAGAGAACAGAAGGTATGATATTTATGTATAAGTGACCTCAGATGTTAAAAATAACTTTAAGGCAACAAATATCCCAAAAAAAAGTTTACTCCCTGTATCAGTCACATATGTGTCTTGACAGTGGGTGAGTATTGACATGCAACAGGGGCGAGAACCACCGCAGCAAGATCCCACAGCCACTGTGTTGTGGATCATCTGGACTTATACTTGCTTGTTCTGGATTAAAGGATAAGCCGCTACAGGGCGAGCCGACTGGCAACAACTCTAGACAAAAAGGTTTTCAACGCAGATGGGCCGCATCTTGGGTCCCGATACTGCATGCCCATTGCATGCAGAGCCCATCCCTTGATTTCAACCAAAACAAACCATAACATCTGTTCTACCTGTAACACCTTGTCTCTGAACAAGTTGACACATTCCGAGTCCAACTCCAACCTGTGAGAAGAGGAGCTTTGCTAACAGGGGGAGAGCTTGTTCTTTTACTATTTGGCCCAAAGCCCCAAAAATCTAGGTGGCTGAGCACCATGTCCCTAGGGGCACACGACTAATCTCAAGAGTGTGCTAAGAAAACCCAGTCATCAAAATAGACCAGTATACAACACCTTTTCCCTAGGGGGAGAAAGCAACCCCTGCAAACTTAGGCTGGCTGCAAAGAGGCAGGGATAGGGGAGGACCCTAAGCTGCTATGTCCAGCCCTCGAGAGAAACCATAGCAGTCTGTGTCAAGGCAGAATAAGACATACAGCTTTCAGGGTATGGTTATGCACCAATCCTGATGCTAAACGTGATCATCTTAAATGGGAACTTGCAAAAGCCCCAATTCAGATTATGTTGAACCAGGAACATATGCATAACCCAAGGTGAAGTAGGAGGTGGGAGACCCCCTCTTCATCATGGCTGGGTTCCATTGCACCCTTTGTAAAGAGGACATCAATGTCACAGGATAGTTTCATCCCCAGCTCAACCTAGGTAGAAATGGTACTGACCCTGGGCAGGCCTGGCAACTGAATTGCATAGGTGAGAGGCTGGCACCATTCCTCTGTGGGTGGACTTTCGAAAAGTCCATATACTGCTGTATAGCAGTTCTCAGTCGTGTCACTGAGAGACCATCCTGTAAGATGGGAGCATCAAAGGGGGCTCTTAGCATATCAGCAAAGTTCAGCCAAAGATGGCACCATCCAAGCCAGCACGTGTACCATGCCCTTTGCTGCCCCAACATGTGTACCATGCCCTTTGCTGCCATGAGAGGCGAAGTCAGTCACAATGCACGGTTCCAGCAGCTGGACATCGTCATGGACACAATGTCAGATGAGTGACCAAAAGGGAATCTTTTATTTTATTCCAGAATTATTTGGTTGGTTTCTACCTCTGTTTATGTTATAATACTCTGATGTAACAATTCGTGATACTCAGTTTGCCTTTTAAAACATGCTCATTATCAATAATATGAGAGAAATATGAGAGAAACAAAAACATCCAAATTCTATATATTGTTTGCTTACATGACTAACTGATTGCCCTGAGGATAAGCATCCCTTTGTTGAATCAATTTTCTAGAATAAAATAAAGTTCAAGGAATTTAAACCCAACCCATGAAACCAAAACATTCCTCTTTCTAAAGTAGTACCCACACAAGCCAAATGATTACTGCACTCCGCATGATAGTCACACAATGCAATCTCAATAGTCCTCTTGCACAAAACTGTTTGTGCAAGAGGAAACATGTTTTAAGCATGTTTTTAAGCATGACAATGACTGAGTGAAAGCCAAATAATTATTAAGGCAAATACATTTTTACCAGTGCTGTGTATAAACTAGTAAAGATACACAAATCGATACATGATTATTTACTAGTGAAGATTAGCGAAGAAGATTAGTGACATCATACAGCCAGCAATACAGCAAAAAAGACAATAAATAGTACATTTGTCAACCACAAATGATCACAGGATGAGAAAGAACTAGTAATTTGTGGTATTTTATCAACAAGAATCAGAATCAACTTTATTGCCAGGTATGTTTACACATACGAGGAATGTGTTTTAGTGTAGAACTTTCCAGTGTACAAAAAACTAACAGGATAACAGTGCCAAGACTGCTAACAGGATAACAGTGACAAGACTGCAAGGCAAATGTGCAAATATGCAAAACACAGCAGATTGAAAAACAAATAACTGTATTAAACAAATAAATAGATGTGTGATAGTGTTGTGTGTTCCGTGTTTTATTGTCAATGACATGGCATGGTGTTCATGACATGGATTGCTTGAGGAAAGAAACTGTTCCTGTGCCTGGCCATTTGGTGCACAGTGCTCTATAGCGTCGACCAGACGGTAACAGTTTAAAGAGGAAATGTGCTGGATGTGAGGGGTCCAGTGTGATTTTGCCAGCCCTTTTGCTCACTCTGAATAAATACAGTTCTTGGAGAGTTGTGCCAGTATCTATCCTCTGCAGACTATCCTCTGCAGTTTTCTGAGATCAGATTTGGTAGCTGATCTGAACCAGACAGTTATTGAAGTGCAAAGGACAGATTCGATGATGGCAGAGTAGAGCTGCTTCAGCAGCTCCTGTGGCAGGTTGAACTTCCTCAGCTGGCGAAGAAAATACAACCTCTGCTGGGCCTTTTTGACAATGGACTCAATGTGGATGCTCCACTTCAGGTCCTGAGAGATAGTGTTGCCCAGGAACCTGAATGACTCCACTATTGAAACAGTGCTGTCCATGATGGTCAGTGGGGGGTGTGCAGGGGGGTTTCTCCTGAAGTCAACTATCATCTCAACTGTTTTGAGCGTGTTGAGCTCCAGGTTGTTGAGACTGCACCAAATAGCCAGCTCCATTATCTCCTGTCTGTAGGCAGACTTGTCACCATCCTGAATGAGGCTAATAAGTGTGGTGTCGTCTGCAAACTTTTGACAGAGTTTGACAGAGGGGTTTTTAGATGTACAGAAATTGGTGTACAGGGAGAAGAGCAGTGGGGAGAGGACGCAACCCTGAGGAGCACCAGTGCTGATTGTACGGGTGCTGGATGAGAAATTTCCCAGCTTCTCTAGCTGCTGCCTGTCTGAAAGGAAGTTGATAATCACCTGACAGACGGAGGTAGGCACAGATAGCGGAGTCAGTTTGGACAGGAGGAGGTTTGGAATGATGGTGTTGAAGTCCGAGCTGAAGTCCACAAACAGGATCCTCACATAAGTCCCCAGTCTGTCTAGATGCTGCAGGATGTAGTGCAGTCCCATGTTGATTGCATCATCCACAGACTTGCAGCAGGTCCAGTGAAGGTCCGGTGATGTCCTTCAGATAAGCTAAAACCAGCCTTTCAAATGACTTCATGGCCATTGACATTAGAGCCACAGGTCCGTAGTCATTAAGTCTACTAAATTTTGGGTTTCTTTGGGATGGGGATGATGGTGGAGCGTTTTAAGCAGGACAGGACTTTGCACAGCTCCAGTGATCTGTTGAAGAAGATGGGGGCCAGCTGGTCAGCAAAGTTTTCAGACAGGCTGGTGTGACACTGTCTGGGCCTGGTGCTTCTCTTCTCTTATTCTCCCTAAAGACCCGACACACATCATCTTCACTGATCTGAAGTGCATTGTAGCAGAATCCGGGTGTAGTTGTTCTGTGTCTATGATCTGGTCTGCGAGTTTGTGTAAAGCCAGGCTCACACGCACTTGCGGAGGAATGTAAACACTTACGAGAATGAATGAGCAAAACTCCTGCGGCAAATAGAAAGGCTTACAGTATGGCTGAAGACAGCTTCTAGATCGGAACAGCACAACCTTTTAATACTGTTACATCTGTACACCACCTCTCATTGATGTAAAAACATGTCTAACATGTCTACATGATTAACAGTGTGGGGCCCCTGCGCAATCACACCTCAAGCCCCAACATTCCCCACCCCCAAAAAAAGTGTATTATTCTTCTGACATTTTCTTATTATTATTATTATGTATTATTATTATTATTACTAGTAGGCTAATAGTAACTAAAAGATACTAAACAAGCGCAATTTCTCAAACACCATTTACTAGGGAGGGATTTTAAAAAGATGTTTCTTTGATTGTTCTCTGTGTAAATTATATTTTAAACGATTAATGTACGATCTTTATGTATCATTTCCAGTGGCAGTAAATAATATAGAAAATATATTTAAATAATTGAAAGGTCTACTTGTGATAAATTTTGGTTTGAGTTATTTAGAGTTAATGCCTCATTTTATGAGAAAATATTCACCATAAAACTAAATTTCTTTAACAATTAAAAATAAAGTCAGGTAATAGTCACTTTATTGTGCCTTAAATCTTATGTATGAAAGTAAGAGCTTATTTAGACTAAAACTAAACATTTTCATTGTACACTTACTAAAGGATAGCCTACAATACGAACTGCTTATATAAACTTGTCAATGTTCAGTCAAGGTGAACGGTTAAGCTAGTGTTTCTAATAAATGTTGTAGGATCAATATAAGCAGCTGTTTTTAAATTGATTTGGTTGTGTTCATCTTCAAGATACTCCCACCCATGCGGTTTCCCTGCAGGTCACACCTACAGTAAAAGGCTTATATAGGTTTTTTTAGATAATTGAAAAAGTTTTGGGCATAGACCTAAACTGTTAAAAAAAGATGGCCTCTATCCATCCTGGGGTGGAGCTGCTCCCCTGTCTAGATATCTGGGGCAAAGTCTTGCTATAAATGAAAAGCATCTTAAATAAGGGGCCGGAAAGATACGGCTTGCAATATGAATGATGACACAACAACAGTATAGGAGCCCATATGTATTTTTGCACCATAATTCACCCAAGTAAGTTTTTTCTACATTTAAACATGTTCCTTCTGTATTTTGAAACTGCATAAAAACACCACTTCAATGTACAGTAGACTTTTTGAACAAACATACAGTATTTAAATGTCGTATTTTAAAATTGCATAAAAACATTAATACAATGTACAACAGGCTTGTTCTACAAACAGATTTAAACTCATTTAAAATGTAACTCATTAAACTTAGACTTAAGTGCATTTCTTAGATTTGGCAGGAGCAGTGAAATCGGGTATGTTGGTAGCGCAATGCGCTTACACTGGTGCAGGTGCTGTGAGACATGCGTGATTACACATTTTAATGGCATTAAGTAATGGCGTGTAAGTAGAGCCAAACATTGAGCCAAACACATCCTCTAGTTCACAAAATCATCGCAATGCATTTCCTTTACTAAGCCATCTAATGTCATTGTGGATAAGTAAGTCATTAAATTTGAGCCGACATATCTGATAATAATTGGCGGAAAAGACGGTGTTGTAAACTGGAAGTACAACGAATAAAGTTAGAATAAACTCTCACAGGAGAGGCTTCTCGCATCACTCGCCTAATGTCACGTGACTCTTGTTCTGCGCTGCGATTGCAGCTCATCAGGCTAAATGAAACAGACGCGCGTCACTTTGTATCTTTAGGGTCCGTTGTCCGACTAAATTTATTTTAGATATGTCGTTTTAGTACTAAGTTACTGTGAGGGCCGGAACAAATAACCTTGGGGGCCGGATTCGTACCGCGGGCCACCAAATGAATAGCCCAGGGCTACTATATACAGGCCACCAGGTTACCACACAGACTTCATCAAAGAATTTGCTGACTTTTTATCAGAAGTAGTATTGGCCACAAATCAAGTCTTAATTGTTGGCAATTTTATCATCCATGTGGATAATGAAAAAAATGCATTGGGATTGACCTTCAAAAACATTTTAAGGGACATTCCACCGAATGGGTAACATTTCTGTCCCCAGCACATTAAAGGTATAAAATGCATGAAAATGAACTCTAAAATACATTTTAATATTAAGCAAAGTGTCCTAACATTTAGCTAACTGCAAAATTTAGAATGTATAAATAAAATCATTAATAAAAAATACCTAAAACACTAAAGAAATAGCAGTTTCAATCTATTTGATGATATTTCAACTGTGTCTGAGAGGGTCAATCTCAACATACCGCCCTGTTACCCAAATTATTTTTAGATGATATTTGTTCATTTTAAAAATACACATTTATTAAAAAATCACTACAATTTGCTCAGTATCCTTATGCTATTAGCATGTGTTGCTTGTGGCTGTTTAGCATGTATTTGCTAATTCTAAGCTAAAAACTCAGTCCTGTTACCTTCAGTCCTGTTACTCATACAAGCCATGATAGACTGAATAATAGAGTGAGTTGCATTCTCTGGTGCATTGATTTAATAGTGTGAATATTAGTTTATGTAATATGATTTATTTGATCTTTTTATGTTTTACAGTTACCATTACTTATATTGTAAATGTATCATATGTACCATGCATTTACCATACTTGCAGAGTGCCAATCCAACACTAAGTGCTACAGAAAAGCAGCGACTTTATTGTGAATGGCGTGATGCAGACCCACAAAGCAGACAGAAATATATAATATAGAGCAGTGGCGGCTGGTGCTAAAAAATTTTGGGGGGGCGCAAACAACTGAGAAAAAATAAATAAATAAAACTGTTAAGCCCCAGGTGTAGGCGCGACCGCGATCACTTGACTGCTGCTGAATTTGCAAGTACGGTCAATCTGGTCCAAAATCCTTGACCCTTTTTTTTCTTCATCTGAACCTCTCGCGAACGGGTATCTTTGTAAAGGTAAAAACAAATTTTCTTTCATCTCGAGATTGATTTCTTTCACCGCTTGCTTCCACATTCATCGGTACCTGACCTGTCAGTCAACTGACGCGCAGCTGCTGAGCTTGTCAGAGGGCCGTTAAGAACGGTCCAATCACATGAGGCCAAACATATAAAAACAATATTGATTTGCTGTAACAAAGAGCGCTGCGCCCCAAGGACATTTTAAAATAAGCCAATTAGAGCTTAGCCTCAAATCACATGCTTTTCAAAAGTTTGTTTACCTACATAGACACTCATTAGTCCGGCGCCCCGCAAACACATATGAAAGAAATACAGTTTAGATTTTTTTTATTTTCAATAAATGATAATATGACTAACTGTAAAATACTATGATCAAATATTTTTATTTTGTTAATATTTGCGATATATATTTAACTTATTGTTTACATGTTAAAGGAGGCTAACTTCATGTTATATCAAGAGCAAAACAGCTATTTTTGAAAGCTACTGCTGTAGGTAATGCACCTGTTCTGTCTCTTAAATAGTCATGCACATTAAATGTTGATCAGTGTAAATAAAAACAAAAGTTTATGCTGAACCATTCTGTTAAGGAAAAATTTGTCCAGTCGTTTGGCATTAACTGAATATTCTGTGTTGCATATGTTGTACAGTATGTTATTTCATGTTGACTTTAAGAATAAAATCCAAAAAAGGAAGGCAAACAAAATATTTATTTTGACATTTATAATGCCAACCTGAAAATTTTAATTGTTGTTACATAATGCATAAATTCTAAGCAGACAGTTATCAGGTTCACTGTGAGACTAAAAGTATTAACCATGGTTAAAAACTGAAGTATTTACCATAGTATTACACGCCCTTCCGCAGATGTGGATAACTCTCTACTGTGCGTGCTATTGCTTCTTTTAAAGGGACTACAGGCTGGTAACCCATGTCCTGCTTGGCCCGAGCACAGCTGTAGTAGTGGTGTGTGCCAGCCAGAGCGACTCTCATGGGAGTAAAGGTGGGTTTGATCTGGACAAGGGGCTGTAGTATTAAGGCTATCAGCCACAGTAGCACAGCTACCCCATACACCAGCATGTAGGGCAGGTGGTACTGCGGGGCGCTGTAGCCCAGACCCACCAGAATCTGAGACATGAAATCCCAGAAACGCACTGGCTCATCATTGGTTATGTGGTAAGCCTGTTAATATAAGATCATTTAATTTAATTACAAGACTTAAAGACTTTATTGATGTATGACTGCAATAAACATAAGAGCACCAATCATTGCATACCTGACCACAGAGTGGAGAATCTGCCTTCAGGCATTCAGCTGCTAAAATATGCCCATGAACAACATTCTCCACATAGGTGAAGTCCACAAGATTGGATCCATCGCTACATATAAAGAAACAATCAGCATCAGGTGACGTGTGAGAATGTTTATATTTATTTGTCACTTTATGACCATTCTATTAACATTATCTTCCAATACACATACACACACTTTTTAGAAACCTGCTTAAGATCACTAGTAAAATTGTCATGCTTGGCAATTATGTATGTCAAAAGTATTAACAAATAATGAGCTTGGCCATTTCAGCTATTCCTATAACTAACAGGTGCATAAAGATTGAGCATACATATTTTGTAATAATAGAAATTAATATGTTGGCACAGCTATATTTTTGTCTACAATAATAATTTTAAACATTTAAGCAAACGGCTTCAGATGAAAAGATTATAAGAAACAATTTAGTCAAGTGTTTCCAAACTTTTGACCGGTAGTGTACATGCCAAATAAATAAAAACAGCACAAGGATGCCAAACTACACTCAAAATTATGCTCTAGGTGACAGGCTGCCACATAAGGGATGGTCTCTGCACCACTAATACCAATAGGATAGTACAAAAGCAGACAGTTGCACAAAGACTTTTAATGATCTACAAAAAAAGTCCCTATTGCCCACCCAATGATGAACTTCATCTTTCCTTTGCGGGCGGTGTCCACCAGAATGGGCACTAACTGAGGATCCCTCGGTCCAAAGATGCCATGAGGACGAACAGCAACAGTGAGGAATCCCTTCTCCTTACTGCAGGCTTCCAACACCAGCTTAGCAGCACATACATAATAAACACATTATTCTAATATGAAGTGGTTTATAAAATTTTACAAACAACAAAATTGATTTATTCATACCTTCTCCTGTACGATCTTGGTCTCTGTATAATAATCAATTGGCTTTTTAGCATAAGACAAATCCTCTTTTCCATTCTTGATGTCAGTACCTTCAAACACCACACTAGCACTGCTGGTCAGCACCAATTTCTGTGGAGAAAAAGTCATGTGAC
The DNA here is from genome assembly GCA_036877625.1 of Ambastaia sidthimunki. Taxonomy (NCBI): domain Eukaryota; kingdom Metazoa; phylum Chordata; class Actinopteri; order Cypriniformes; family Botiidae; genus Ambastaia; species Ambastaia sidthimunki. The sequence goes on along the minus strand of JAZGTK010006868.1, from coordinate 5,980 downwards.
TGTTACCAACACTATTTACCAGCCAGATTGAACACAGATGTTGGCTAAAAGTTTATTACAAATTCTAGATGATTGGCAGCTTTACACAAGCTCAGCAGCAGTCACCCACTCCCATGAGTCATTGCAAAAGTCTGTCTCACTACACTTTACACTACACTACTTACATATGATTCATAGTTTGATAGTTTAATATTGTATTGTCATTTTTGACTCAATAAAAAACTCTAAAACAGTCTACCCATTGTTGTCCATGAGGCAGATACACTATGTCAGTTTAAATCCAGATAGAGGATTTACCTCTTTAATATAGCCTGCACATAGTCTTATAAATTCAGATTGGACATTGAATAGGACATTGAATCACTCAGATCCCTTAAGGGATTGTTAGGCTGTAATAACTGGGTACACACGAACAGGGAACACTTCCTATTAGAACAAAGGTGCTGGCTTTCACTAAATCCGTCTGTCTTTCATTTCCCCAAGGTCCTGTTGTAAGCTGGATCCGGACTTTGTCAGGGGCCAGATGGTGGGAAGATAGGATGGGACAACCAGAAACAGATCAGTGAGAATATGATGGACTTATATCATTAAATATTTACCTACCCCTAGCCTAACTAAATTTTATATTTGTGCCTTGTCACAGCAGCTGCAATTATTAACATTATGCTTCTGCCACTATCTTTGTTTGTAACATTCCTCAGTGCTTGACCTATTGTCACAAAATCAGACACAACAGTTTAAAATTGATATAATTATAAATCATTATTGCCAGCTATCCGTTTATATCCAAAAAATGTCCACAAATTGCAGCTTTAACATGCCAGAGGAGAGCTGGCCCTCCCGGTTGAGTCTGGTTTCTCACAAGATTTGTTCTCAATCTATACATAACTGGAGTTTTGGTTACTTGCCACTGTCACCTTGTTGGCTTGCTTACTGGGAGACTGCTGACATTTTAACTTAGCTTAGCTTTTGTAAATTGTTATTATTAATCCTAGCCAAATTCTATAATTACAGTCTTAAAGCCACTACTGTTTTATTTCTTTATCTCCAATTCTCTTTGATTCTCTTACATTGTGTAATATTCAGGTATTTGTATTGTGTATATTTTATGTATGTATTTTTTATGTATTGTGTGTATTTTATAGTATTATTTCAAATCCCTTATATCCCTGTCCCATAAGATGTTATCTTTCTATGTTCTATGTGCCATCTCCATGTAAGCTGTCTGTAACTGTCATGTAACATGTCTGATAATTTTTTTGCATTTTGTGTAACGCTGCTTTGAAGCAATGTAACATTGTAAAAAGTACTATATAAATAAAAGTGAATTAAAATAACATCATTAAATGGCATTTCAGGGAATGCCATTTTTAATCTATCAAAAGAATTTTCGTCTTTTTCAGATTTTTATGTACTTTTTTGCTTAAAATCAAAAGATTGTTGGGCTTGTTTAGAACTCTTTATGATACATTTTTATTGAAATCCTAATTGGAGTAAATGAATGGATTAAGTATTAAGTAAATGACTTAATACTTTATATACTTTACCTGTACACCTGCCTCATGACAGACCTGTATAAAAGTATGTGTGCCCTCAATATTGACGCGCTGAAAGAGAGCACGATCATCACTGCTTGGTGTAGGTGAAGCACAGTGAAATACTACAGACACATCTTTCAAAGCCACCAGCAAAGCCTTTAAAGAGAGGAGAAGATCAGCTCAACAGATAAGGCTGTGGTTATCACATTTACATTTATTCATTTGGCAGACGCTTTTATCCCAAGTGACTCACAGTGAATTCAAGGTATACATTTTTATCAGTACTTGTGTTCCCTGGGATCAAACCCAGAACCTCTGCGCTGCTAACGCAATGCTCCACCAGTTGAGCTACAGGAACACCCAGTTGAGCTACAGGAACACCCTGTCATTATCAGAATGAATCAATGCATCAGAGTCCTCACCTGTTTGTTACACAGGTCTCCTTGGAAAAATGTCACTCCTGGAAGTTCATAGGTCTGTCTGATATCAAACACAGTTACTATGTATCCTTTGTCCACTAAACGCTCCACAAGGTGTCTGCCAAGAAACCCAGATCCCCCGATGACAGCACACCGTTTGTTACTCTGCAACGAAAACAATAACAAACTTACTGTCAAAAGTCACCTCTTATTTCTCATCTGCGTAGCAAAGCAAACATCTCTTTTGAAAAAACAATGTGCTGTAAATAAACATTTAGGACACTTTTACACTTGTGCACTGTGTACATAAAACAATTGTAAATATATAAATAATATATTAAATAAAATTGTATTAATATATAATACCATATTAACATTATAAAATGTTACTATAAAATATATAATAATATGTAAATAGTAATATATAATGTACATTTTATCTTCAGATAAAAGTACACAGTGTACATGTAAACACAACAAAATTCAACTAGATTGATACACTTTTCCAAAAAAAAACGGAACTCTTTGGACAAAACTTTGGTACGTATTACTTATTCTGCACGGTTTGTTGTAGACCCATGAATGAGGGGTCAAATTGACCGGATTATTCAGGAGCGGTGTGATATGACTTTTATAAGAGATCAGGTGTACAATGTTTTTAGGGCGTATGAAAATGTGATTGAAAAATTTGATAGACTTAACATTGGGCTGAATTTTGTGACGTCATAGCTCTGCATTAGAATGTGCTAGAGACTTGGGGTGGGCTCATATAGCTCAGCTTAGCAAGCATCGACAAATGATGACATAGTCACACTCTAGCAACCAGTTACAGTACCCTAGCAACCACCCCACTGACTTCCATTTACAAAGGTGAGAGACATCAGAACATTGTAGAGACAAGTGGGTGGCCCCTTTTGACTCAGACTGGCAAGTAGTCTTTAATTATTACCATGGAAACTGTCCTGCCATGCCCTAGCAACCATTCAGATCACCCTAGGAACTAACAAGAATTAGCTATATCTCTTCCCCAGAACATCATAGGTGTTGGCTTGTGATTCACACACACACCTGCCTATTGGTTTTACCCTGTTAACCATCTAGCAACACCCTAGCAACCATTTGCTCTGTACCCTAGCAACCATGTAATAAAATGAATAAGCCATATCTTAACATTAGAACATTGTAGAAACATGCAGGTGGGCTTTTTTGACTCTGGCTGTCAGTGGGGTTTAGGTATTGCCCTGGCAACTTCCTGACCACATCCTAGCAACCATTTGGAACAAGCCATATTTTAGTATATGATCATATATAATGCTAAATCATGCTAGGATCATGTTAAAACTCGCTAGCATCATGCTAATTGATACTTAAACATGAGTGTATCAGGCTAGTAAAATGTGTTAGCTTTATGCATTTGCTTCAAATGTGTTCAAAATTGCTTCATCTCACATTTGAGATGAAGCAAATACATTTGTGCAAATTTCTCGCATTATAAAAGTTAAACTTGCAGGAATGGTTTAAATTATGTGCAATCCCATGCTGAAATTCAAGCCTTGTAAAAGACTGTTTGTGGGGTTAGTCTTTAAAAAGACTGTTTGGGTTTTTAAAGTAAATAAAGAGATGGCTACAGATAGCGAGAGATAATTGTCCAACCGCTTGCGTTTCGACATGGGGGGCAGTGTTTCCCCTATATACATTCTGCAGTAGCGCAGCTGCAAAAAAAAAACACTGACGTTGAAGTAACGTGATGTGCAAATTGTTAGCCGCTAGTTAACCAACCTGGTTATATGCTTACGGCCGTACCACCCTGAGCACGCCCGATCTCGTCTTATCCCGGAAGCTAAGCAGAGTAGTGCCTGGTTAGTACTTAGATGGAAGATATTTTGGGAATGCTCCGGGGGTGTGTGTGTTCACGACTTGCAACATGTTCATTCCTCGCTTGACATGGGTTAAATGCAGAGGTCATATTTCGGGTATGGGTAACCATATCTGACAAAACATTTCACTTTATTGCTTTAGACGTCATAACGCAACCTCCTCTCTGCCTACGCTACTGAAGCAAACGATCTGGAATCCATACAGAATGGATAAAGAACCCCCCCATCCCCCCCATTGAGAGCTGCTCTAGTTTCATTTTAATGTGTCATTTTTTAAATCAATCCCATCCGCCAAATTATATCCATTTCGTTTTCATAAAGAATTCAGTGCCTGTCATCATTTCAAAGGTTCATCAAAAAGCAAATGAGGTAAAACCCCTCTCTAACTAAATCCAGCATTTCATCCTATTCTGATGTTTTATTGTTTTAAACTGGGGATGATATTCCAAAAACGGAACATCAAAATAGGATTAAATGCAGATTAAAGTCAGTGGGGTGGTTGCTAGGGTACTGTACTGGTTGTTAGGGAGTGGTTATGAAGTTACAATTTCACCAATATGAGCCCACCCCCAAGTCTCTACGACATTCTGATGCGGAACAGTGACGTTAACATTCAGCAGAGTATTAAGTATGGAATTTTTCTTATAACATTTATATTTAATTTATTACTGTTTATATTAGAATTTGCAATTATGTCTACCCTTTGGAAATTGCAAGTGATTGATATTGTTTGTTATTGCCCATTTTGTATGTAAAATTGTTGTTGTTTAATAAAATTTTTTTTTTTTTTTTTTTAAAGTAAGGAATTTTTCTGCTGTCATCTTTAATGATGGGATGTTAAATGTGATTAACGTAACTCCAAAACAGATAGTAGTTACATGTTTTGTTACTATACTTACAGGTCTGATACGAGTTGCCATGTGTGGCTCTTTTGGCTTCTCTTAATACTAGTCTAAAATAAAACAAACAACATTCACCTGTTTACATACATTGCAGTTAGTTATCTAGCTGGCACTTTAATACAAAGTGACAGTTTAAACAACCTTTTTCAGTCTCGTTAAATTCTTCACAAAAACACGCTTAGTTTTAGAGCTTGAAAATGACCTTAAAAAACAAACGTTATTTTCTCATTCTCTAAACTTTCTCTAATCGCACACCCTTACTCACCCGATCAACTAATTCTTGTGGCCACACACATGGAAGCACGTCGACAGAGAGCGCTGAAACATCTGATTACCCGACTATCAGTTCAATGTGTGAGTTTAACCAATGGGAGAAATGCAACGTCAAAAAGCGCCACTTCTCTGGCCAATCAATATAGAGAACCTCAACACTTTCCCGTGACATCAACAGCCGCATGATTGTACCATTTTGTTTTAATTTGTTGTTCGGTATGTAAGCATTTACACTTGCGCCTCTTAAAGCTGGTTTACCAACCGCCATAAAACATCTAAAGATTAAAAAGAAGAAGCATGTGCACTTACACCTCTTAAACTGGATTGCCAACCGCCATAAAACATCTAGAGTAAGATACAGAGACTTTTACATTTGAGATTACATGAGATTGGTTATAGACGAGGCAAAAATGTCTACTATGTTTCTTTTTTGTTGCTAATCAAAATTCTATAAGCAGAAAACTCAACAAACCCTAAAAGCAGAACATATAAATATAAGCAGAAATATTGTTAAGAGTATACGAATACCAGCAATGTCCTGTCAAACCATAGCTAAACCACTGCGGTCAGGCCAGCCTCCACTTCGGAAAACACAGTCAATCTAGCCTCCACGAATTTCCAGGTGTGCGCATACACTACACATAGCGGTAATAGCGAGTGAAC
>JAZGTK010006867.1:0-20162 GCA_036877625.1 Ambastaia sidthimunki | reverse complement strand
TCTCTCTCTCTCTCTCTCTCTCTGTATCTCAGTGTTCTCTCTTTCTCAGTGTTCAGTGTAGTTCTGTTTGATTTGTGCAGTAATCTGGTTGATTCTGATGTTGTTAGTGTGGTTGATCACAATCACAATTCCCCATTTTGGTTCCACAGTATTGGAGTTTAGCATGGTGAATGAAAGGGTCGCCTCAATGTGACTTCAGAACCCGAGAGTTAAGGCTTTAAATGTGGTTCAGTAAATAAACACTTAACACAGTCAGAGTATTTAGCCTTCTTGGATCTCACACACATATACAAACAGACATTTTACACAGTGTGCTTGAAGTAAAGTCAGTTTGAGGTATATATATACTTGAGATATATTGCTGGGGTGCAATATACTGTAAAAAGGTGCAATAGAGTAAAGTGCAGAGTGCAAAAATAGCAGCATGGAGATATTACATGAATGTAAACTATTATGCTCTTGTGCATATAAAGAGCATTGTGTCATCATTTTTACCTCACAGTTGTTTAATGTGAGACCTGGTGTGGCAGATTGTTCCAGAAGCACTGCTAACTCATTAATATATAAGTTGAACAGAGTTGGACTCAAGCTGCAGCCTTGTCTGATCCCACGACCTTGAGTGAAAAGTTCTTTTGATGACAATTTTGATGCCAAACTTTGCATGTTTCCTAAGTTCATGGATTTAATTATGTCAAACATTTGTCTTTCTGTTCAGGGGTTGCAAAAGTTTATAATATAGCCCTTCATGCCATATGTAGTCAGATGCTTTCAACAAAACAAGTCAACATAACAGGCATAAGTTTTGCCTTTGTTTTTGTGATGTACGTGCTGATCGACTAGTGTTTGTGGTGTATAGATGTGATCGGTGGTGTGGCAGAAATGCAATCTGACTTTAACTCAAGACATTGTGTTTGGTAAGAAAGGCCTGCATTCAGTTTTTAGGATACCGCAGAAAGTCTTCACCACATTTTCGTTTACACAAATGCCTACTAGTAGTTACTGGGATCAAATTAGTCTCCACTTTTGTATAATGGGTTTAAACCTGTGCTCCAAGTTTTAGCAAAGTATCCAGTGTGTAGAAGCAGATGAAATGGTTTGTTTTATTTTCCATTTTTTTTCATAATGGTATATCTTGGTGTTTATTGGTTTTGCTTGTGTTAACCAAAGGTTGCAAGTTCGATTCCTACAGCTAGCAGGCAACGACTAAGGTGCCCTTGAGCAAGGCACCTTTTCCCAGCTGCTCCCCAGACGCTGCCGAGATTGCTGCCCATTGCTCTGGGTGTGTGTGTTGTCACTACTCACCGGATGGGTTAAATGCAAAGGTCACATTTCAAGTGTGGGTTACCATACATTAACAATACAACACTTTTACATTCCATTTTACCCAGATTTTATGATTAATTGAGTCTTGGAGTATTGAGTATTGTTACTTTTTGTTGCAAACTGTGTTTTTGTAATCTCTGAGTGTTTCACAATAATTTTGTGTGACTTGTGGTTTGTGTGGCTCTCTGTGTTCTTGGTTGGAGATTGGATGGTTTAGGAGCGCAATCTCAGTAGTTGCCTTTTAATTATACATTGTTTATCAAAATAGGTTTCATCTCAAATGAAATCTCAAATTTTGTTGTCTTGTTTGTATGGAATAGGTTTGTTTGCACACTAGTAATACATTTATTTGTTGTACCACAGTATTTACATCAGTTTTGCTAGTCGTAAACTGTTATTTGATTTGGTTAGAAATCATCTTTGGGCCAGTTGCACTAAGGAATTGAGATGTTCCTCCTGTTGACCAGCTGAATGTTGGGTTCAGTGTGATCAGATTGCAGGGTTTGGTCATCTCTGAGGTTGGTGGGTTTTTTAGGACACATTAGTTAGACAGTGGTCTGATAAGGAAGACTGTGGGCATCTTCTTGCAGTTGGATATTGTTTACTGCGATGGCTGCCGTGGTGCTGTGAGAGAGATGATTGCGTGTTTTTATGAGTCTTTTGGTATATTAAAAATTCTTACGTTCACTTAGGTGCACATGATCGTAAAAATCCTCAACTGTTTTGGATGGCATGCAACATTGATTGCTGTGAGGCTGAAGTAAATCTCCAAAGTAATGTGGAGATTGTCATGTTGGCCTATGGGAATTTCCTCTGAGCTTCCCTAGCTTTAAACACTGTCAGCTACTGGTTGTATTTTCTAAGCACTCTCTGGTTCAGTGTACATGACTCTTTATCTCTCTCTGTCTCTCTCTCAGGGTGCTGGGGCTGCAGTCTGAGAACGTGACTCTGAGGTCTGAACATGGACAGTGTGCATCTCACCTCAGCTCTCAGACTGAGGTGCTCCGCAACGGTTTCCGTGAGCAGGTTGGCCACCTGCAGGAGGAACACTGCAGCACGGTGGACAAGCTGCAGGTGCGGATCAAGTGGCTGGAGGCTCAGCTCTTCAGCATGCAGAAGGAGCCCAGCAGCAGTGCCGGTAAACTTACCACACGAGATGAGCTTTAACAGAGTCAGTTTACGTGGATTTTACAGTAAAAACACTTTCAACAAATCTTTCATCTTGCATTTTTGTAAATGAAAACTGTAACGGTTGTCAGTATGAGTTGCGTGCTGTATTCCAGCTTCTATGATCACTTTGAATGTCATAATGACCAAAATGTTCAAACAGTCTTCGTTGTATAAAGTTTGTGTAAAATATACAGAAAGTGAGTGAGATGTTCTTCTCTTTAGCTTCACTGATTCTCTTTCTTCATCAGGTTATAATGATGTTTTGTGTGCCTATAGGTTCCACTCTTGTGCAACAGAGCAGGAAGAGTCAGGCGGACAGAAAGCTTACTGAGGCGCCTCAGTTTAACCTGCTGTGTCGAGAGGAGGGTGAAGGGATGGAGACCACAGAGACTGAACCCGTGTCCACCCCTGTGACCCCTCTGCCCTCTTTAGAGCACCTCCTCAATACACCAGACCCAAAACATGGTACCACGCTCCACACTTTGATACATGGATACCCTTCTGTAGAGTAAAGCCACGCGCTGATGACTTCTACTGCAATGATTTCACCAAAAACACCTCAACCTTGTAATACAATTGTTTACAGTTGTTTATAAATGTTATTTAATTAATTAACAGTTTTATGATAAAAGACCTCAACGTTCAATGAGTACTCATGATAACAATACAGTGAATAGGTAAGTGTAGATGATTGTGTAAATATTTTGTTGTATTAATATAACTGTGTGTGTGTGTGTGTGTGTGTGTGTAGAGCCTGTGGTTTGGCAGATGGAGCCCAGTAAAGAGGAACTGACTCAGAAACTCAACACTGCCACCCGCAGCATGGAGCACCTGAACAGTTTATTGCATGAGACAGAGGCCACGAATGCTGTGCTGATGGAGCAGATCACTGTGAGACCCAACACACACACAAACACGCATAAAAAAGGGAAAAGTTGCGGCCCACTGGTTAAGGGTCAGACTTGTAACCGGAAGGTTGCTGGTTTGATTCCTATTGCTGGCAGAAAGCAACTGAGGTCCCTTGAGCAAGGCACCTCTACTCTCAGTTGCTCCCTGGATGCCACAGTGCCTCCAGTGGTGTGCGTTCACAACATCTGGTTAAATGCAAAGGACAGTTTTCAAGAATTGGTCACGATGCTTGGCTAGAATGTCATTTTATAGAAAAACATACACTCTCACACACGCACACACACGTTCCATTGCCTGTTGGTTTTGTACTAAGCTATTATTTTCTTAAGTTATTTTTCAACTTGCGTTAGTGTGTTTTTGTGGGCACGGCCCATAGTGTTCATTGGTTGATTTCTGCAACTGACTGTGATTGGTCAGCTGCTGAAGAGTGAGCTGCGTCGACTGGAGCGCAATCAGGAGCGGGAGAAATCAGTGGCCAACCTGGAATACCTGAAAAACGTGCTGCTGCAGTTCATCTTCCTGCGGTCAGGCAGCGAGCGGCAGGCGCTGCTCCCCGTCATTCAGACCATGCTGCAGCTGAGCCCCGACGAGAAGAGCAAACTGGCCGCCATTGCCCAGGGTGAGATCACATGACACGCTTCAGACGCTCAGCTGGAAACTGAGATTCATTTTACACACTGATGTCATGTCTGAATGCAGAAAAGTACTTGCTTACTTACGTTACTTATGAACGTACTTACAAAAGCTTAATGCTGAGACTATCCTGAGGTCAGAAAAATCTGAACTATTGAAACATGACGCATCTTAAGTTGATTGGCAGTTAACAGGATTTCACAATTAGTGCTTTGAAGTTGGCAGTATTTAATACCCAGGAGATGTTGTCCTCATTTCTTCTTCCCGCTCACCTCGTCTGAAAGCCGTCCACTGCAGCGTTCAAATCCAGCGTCTGCTTGTGCAGCCGCGTCTCCATAAAGCACATAATGCTCGCTCTGATCTCTCACCAGTACTGCCACAAATCTTACTTTTCCCATAATGACTGACAGAAGATAAGGCTTAAATCATCTTGTTTTTGAGCTCCAGCTCTGCATCCCCAGTGAATTCTGGGTGAAACGCTCTTTAAGACTTCAAAGTGATTTACCTAAAAGAGGGATTCACCTAGAGTCACGTATTCACATTGCAGGCAGAAAATAAATATCAGTGTTTTTTGTTTGATTGAATAGAGACTTGTGCATATCGAGTAAGAGATGAGATTAAAACGCAAATGTTTACTGTGTTTTGTGTGCAGTGTCAGTAAGTTTGTGTTGTGTTGTAGGTGAGGAGCAGTCTGGCAGAGGATCAGGTTGGACATCATATCTGCACAGCTGGTCGGGGATCCGATAAAACGCCTCAATCCATGCGCTGACCTCAGATCAGCTGATGGTTCCCACGTGAGGGCAGTTACAACAACAGATATCAGTCATGTGACTGCCAGCACCTGCATGTCTGGAGTTCTGCATTTTCTTAAAGCTGGTTTCACACACGTGTGATTTAGGTTTTTTCAGTACTGATAGAAAACTACTTGGATTTGGATTATTAATTGTTTCAGTTTTTGTAACTATTGTTACTGGGTGACTTTCTGTGACTGTATGTCTATTCAAACACTTTCATTATCAAATAATTTTTTTATTTCTTATGGAATACTATGGAATTATGTGGGAGAACAGAATGTATCTATTACATAAGCATTACATGATCACAGTGGCAAGTTGGCTTAATGGGACGCTTGAATGGCATGCCGGCCATGAATGGCATTAGCCTGGGACACCTGTGTTCGAACCTCACATTGAAAACCTCCTTCGGTATGTAGTGTAAAATCTTGGGGTGGTGGCCTAATAGACTTGAGGTGCCCTTGAGCAAGGCACAAAATTCCCCAAATTGGTCTCTGGGTGCTGCAGTGCTGCCCACTGCTGTGAGTGAGTGTGTGTTTATGACCAGCAGTGTGCGTGTTCACCCCTCACCAGTAAAGGGTCAAGTTTCAAGTATGGGTAACCATACCTGACAAGTTACTAAAATCTGTTTATAGATTTTATTGAAGCATATCTTTGGTTAATTGTTGATTAATTGGTATGAGTTTTCCTTATGTAGCTATTATTATTATTATAAATCTGAAACCATTGTTTTGTTAAATCTACTACATGATTTTATTGTGTGTCAATATTTGAAATCACTTAAAATATTTCTGAAATTAAAATCGACTTTGGAGTTATTTTCTCCTAACATCATGTAAAGGTGAGTGAGGTGTGAACAGGCAGAAATGATTCAAATGTCTAAATTAGTTTTTCTTACCTGGAGTAAAATTTTAAACTAATTACTAAAATATTATCTAATATATTACTATATTATCTAATATTACTAAAATAATATCATTAGAGTGTTCAAGCAACTAAATCAAACTTTAACCTTTAATACAACTATAGAAAATCTGGCAAAAACCACCGTAAACTAAACTGATTCTCTGAATTGTTAGGGATACAAAAAGTTGACACATGGCCGTGTCTATGATTGTTGACCTGACACCGAGAGCTCAGTTCTGCAGAAGAGCTCTGCTGTTTTCAGTGCTGCATTCCTGAGGCTGACTGTCTCCTCTGCCATATTTAGCCTTGACATCCAGCTCTACACACACACACACACACACACAAATCCACAAGAAGCTACACAATTACACACATGGATCATATCACAGTGCAGCCAAAAGGTGAAATTTAAGGGTATTACAAATGACTTGTTGCTCATTCCTTAATATTTATTTATATTTTTGTCATTTTTGATTCATTATTTCCTGAGATCCTCGTTCTGATGATGCATAATCTATAATGTGTGAACTGAGTGGTTGATGATGTGATGATGATCTGCACTCGTTCATTAAACCTCAGAACTAACGTTTGTGTTGTGAGATCTGGAGTGTTTTTAGATGTTCACAGCCAGCGCTGGTAAATGTCACTTGTGTATCACATGTGTGCAGTGCAGACATCCAGCATTCATTCAACTGAAAGACTGAAATATTCCTGCTTTACACGGTCTGTTTTTATCTCAGAGACAGCTGCCCAGTTTGGAGATGTGATGTATTTATAAAGTCAGAGGAACACTCACTAAAAGTCACTTGTTCTGTAATTATTCAGAAAGTACTGCAGGTTTGAACATTTTCATTTAGATGGTAGAAACCTTTTCTCAACTCAACATCAAATTTAAACAAGGCTGGAATGCACAAACACTATAAAATGTGTGATCTTTGTAGTTATAACATCTTGAAACATTTTTGTGTTTTCGCATTAAAAAATTACATTACTGTATATAATAATACAACTAAAAAATATATTGGTGTGAACATTAATGAGATAGTTAAGCGTTATCATCTGAGTGACAGAAGGCGGTGTTTGTGTGTGGGGGTCAGTCTAATATTGGCTCACTCACTCACTCACTCACTCTGTTACAGTCGCAGCTTTCACACACGTTTGTTGATTTCTTCAAATACATTGATCGTGAAATCTTTTCTGGATAAACATGGAGATTCAAAATCCTGCCACTCCACATTCAGTTCTTGAGACCGGTGAACTGGAGCAGGTGAATGTCAACGGGCTTCAGCACACAGAGATCTCTGGAGAATCTGAGATGTCCATGTTAAATTCACAAAGAAGACGAAGTGATGTAAAAGTCTACAAGGAGTTCTGTGACTTCTATGTGCGCTTGTAAGTGTTCACTACACCTAGTAACATTTCAAATGGGACCCTCTGGCTTTGAAGTAAATTCATTTAAATGTAAATATTGATCAATGGCTATGAGTAAGATTTACTTGTGTACGTTTGTCAGTCAATGAAGGATCTGACACCAACAACCAGTGGAAAAGAATCTGCTGTCTTTAATGTTTTAGCTCAGTTTGGACTAAAGTGACTCCTCGTGTTCTTGTGCTGGTTTACAACCTCATTTGTACTTTCATTGTGAGAGATACAAACAAGTGAAGAGTTAAAACATCCGTGAGATCTTTTAACTTCAGAGATGCAGGATGAGCACTAAACACTCAAAAATGAACACGCAATCGTCCACATTTACATTTGTGATCAAAGCCATCAATTCACAGGTAAGAAAACAGATAAAGTTATTTCTAAAGAGCTAAAGACAGAAGATGTGGTCTAAAGACAAAAGATGTGGTCTAAAGACAAAAGATGTGGTCTAAAGACAGAAGATGTGGTTTAAAGACAGAAGATGTGGTCTAAAGACAGAAGATGTGGTCTAAAGACAGAGAAATGTGGAGATATTTTCCTGGCACCTTCGGGAATTCCTCAGCTACATGCCATAATTGGTTATCCAGAGAGCATGTCAAACATTCTTGAAGCTGCATGTCTGATCTTTAAATAAAGCAGCCATCTGCTCTTGAAACACAATAGGAGAATTTAGATAAAAATCTATTGTTCTATTATATCTCTTGTTCTTTTATAACGTTTTATCTTTAGTCGTTTGTATTTTATTCTGTCTTAAACTGCTCAGGTTTAATGCTTTGATCAAAGACATGTTTTGGCTCTTGTTTTAAAACTAGACTTGCTGATCTTTAAGCAGCAGGTCACACCATGATCCCTCATCAACGTGAATTCAAAAGAGAGTTCATCAGTTCTGATGTGTCTGATGAAGCATTTAGCTGCTCAGTAGCTCTCAGAGGTGACAGGACCATGATAGAGAGTAACACCTCTGACTGGGGCTAGTTCTCCTCTGCTGATTAAACATAGAATCACTGAAACTGAATACTACTGAAATGAGTACAAGATGTAACATGAAGAATAAGGTCCATCTCATGCTGTTTGCTGTGATGATAGCAGTGACAGTAGTTAAAATATATTTGTTGACAGTCATCAGTCTTGGACATTCTTATTGCATTAAAATGACAGGAATGTTTGTTTCCACAGCAACATGGCAAATGCTTTGGCTAATGCCGTATGTGAGCGCTGCCGAAGCGCCTTCACGCAGACTGAGAAGATTGTGAACAGCAATGGCGAGTTGTACCATGAGCAATGCTTCGTATGTGCACAGTGTTTTCAACAGTTTGTGGAGGGACTGTATTATGAGGTAAGACCTCATATATAACCTTGTTTCCTCATGGGGACCGGTATTTACTGCTATTACTACACTTGTGGGGACATTTAAGTCTGATGTTGACTCATGTCAACATTTTCTAATTCAGTTTAAGTTTGTTCTCATCCAATATTGCCTGTAGAGTCAATTTTATATTATGCATGAACATTAAGGGTCTTGTAAACCCATCTAAGCTAGCCAAAGGTAACAGTTGCAAAAAACCCCAAACTAAATCAGGTGACAGTAATGGAAAAACCGTTGGCCAAACTAATGAACATAGTGTGTTTTAGGATTTCAGGCTGCATCACATGTCAAACTGTAAATTAATGTTCAAAATGTTTCATTCAGCTCGTTCTGCTTGGAGTTCAGAATGTCACAGCAGAGCTTCCATTTAGCCAGTAGTGGATGAATGACTGTAGGCATAACAAACTGTGTTGCGTTGAGATGGGTCTTTAATCTAGATTTAAACTCAGAGATTGTCTGCCTCCCAAACAAAATTAGGATGACTGTTCCAAAGTTTGGCTGCTAAATATGGAAAGGGTCGACTACCTGCGATTGATGTTCTTGTATTTGACTGAGCAGCCGTTGGATGGCTTGACAATGTACTAGATTGCTTTAGATACATAAAAGAAGCAAGCAGGACTAAGTGCTTGTGTGGAAGAGTTTACTGAAGGTGGTCATGTAGCAGTAGTTCTTCCGGGTTGATGTTGATGTGCCAGCCTTCCAAAATCCTAACCCTAATGTCTGTGTGAACAGACCCTTGTAACTGGTACCAAATGGCCCCCAAACAATAGACAGATGTTGTTAGGACATCCTGAAAACCTCCAATAGGCAGGAAAGATGGGCCAACCTGGGTATTGATCGTTTGATTGTATGGGCCATTCCATGTATGGTTCAAACCTTTACAGACGCAAATGTTGATTACATCTGGGGCACAGTCACAATGTAACACATTTGTCTACACTCAGTGATATACACAATCTTTCATATTCTAGGTATTATCAACTGTCCAGAATTTTGAGATCACAATGAACATGAAGGACTATAGGAGGACACAGAAGACTGAAGAGCTAAACCATTTATTGCAACCTTCCAGTATTGCATTGCATAAATCCAGCCTTAAGTTCATAAATGCATGAATTGAAAGTATATGGAATAATTTAGGGATATGTTTAAGATAGAAAAATTCAGTTTACAGATGCTAAAAATGTGGCTTTCAAATGAAAAGTTGCTATAACAGCATACCCAGGTTCCTAACTGACAATGAAGACTTGATTGACTTCCAGCAAGTGTTGCATTTATTCTGGATTGTTATGTCTGAAGGACTTTACAATAAGAACTCTGTTCAGGCTTGCTGGCAGTGCTTCGACATGTAGCACAATTGCGCTTTTGGTGACCCGAGTACCGACTCCTTTTCCCAACCACCCCCACTTCACCTCCTGTCCTCTCTCCAACTATTATATAAATAAAGGTAAAACCACCAAAAATAAATGTTAAAGTAAAGAAAGCAATGGTCTTTGTACTGAGCACTCTATATTGAACTTATTCTTGATGCGTCACCTCTTCATTTATTGATACAAATTGATAACAATCAGATTAATACAATTTAAACCATTCTGATGTAATTGCCAACATGATGCAATACCAACATAATTTTGGAATCTATACAGGAGAATGCTGTGTTTGATGGTATCCAGTAACACTGACAGAGATATGTAACTGATTGGATGATGGAATTCCTTGCAGATGACATTTCTGTATAAGAAGGAACAAAGTTGTGAGGACACCATATTTCTAGTATATTCTAGTATTTCTAGGATTAAGTTGTGTTTTTTTAATGAGAGGCTTAGCAAAGGTGTGTTCTTTAAAAGGACCCTGAATCACTAGCATTACACCAGATATCAATTCATTGTTTAATGAACAATGGAATGTGTTAAATGAACACACTTGTACATTAGTGCTTCATGCACATGGCTGAAATGCATCTTACTCTTTGTTTGCAGTTTGAAGGTAGAAAATACTGTGAGCATGATTTCCAGATGCTGTTTGCAGCTTGCTGTCACCAGTGTGGTGAGAAAACACTTCACTTCTCAAGAACTTTCTTTTACTAATATGTTTGACAGGAGCAAACAGTATAGAGAAAATATACCTAAGTTAAAAAAATGGGAATTTTGCTAACAAAACACCTAACAGTTATCTAGACAACATCAATAACATTTACAAAGACTGTGTTGTGGTGATTGAAGAAACACCTTCTCCCAAAAATGTAAGACCATAACTGTGACCAATTACATTTTACAGTTGTGTGTCATGTCATGATGACCATTAAAATATGTACATTTTAAATTAAATTACAAAGGTACAAAAAAAATTTTCTCTAGAAAAGATTAGATTGTCAAAAAGTACAAGCATTCAGGTCAATAGACATTTATTAGTAATTGGCCCTATAACAAATGTGTTATATGTGTTTATTTATAAGCATAAGTAAAATATATGATTATTCCAAACATGCATACCTATTAATTTTGCTGTAGAAAATAATATTGTGTTCTTAGGAGAGTTCATCACTGGCCGTGTAATTAAGGCCATGAACAATAGTTGGCACCCAACCTGTTTCTGTTGTGATGTCTGTCAGACGGTCCTTGCGGATGTGGGCTTTGTAAAAAATGCAGGCAGGTGAGTATCTTCACAGGTGAATTTCAGAAAGATGGACTCAACAATGAACTGATTTAGTGAAAAAAAATGCATCCTTGTCATATATTTCAGACTTATTAAATGAACTTCTTATTGTAATTTGAAAGGCATCTGTGTCGTCCATGTAATAATGGAGAGAAGGCTCATGGTCTTGGAAAATACATCTGTCAGAAGTGTCACACCATCATTGAAGAGCTTCCTCTTATTTTCAAGAATGACCCTTATCACCCTGACCACTTTAACTGCAACAACTGTGGGTGTGTCCTCAGCTCTCTCATTCAAATCACATATTTTCATTGTTGTAGTTGTCTCAGATTTCTCAGTCCACAATTTAATGATGTGTATTTCTCTAAATTAACCAGTTCTGGGCAAGATTCTGCTTATGTGTGTGTAAAGTGTGTCTATGTGCGCGTGTGTTTGTGTGGTCCTGGTCTTTAAGTATAGTTATACCAGTACATTTTGACCTTGTTGGGTTATTATCTATGTCTTTGTGAGGAAAAAAATCAGAACAATCTTTTTAGAAAATCTAAAATAGCAGAAAGTTGTCTGTGATGGGTTGGTTTAGGGGTAGTATTAGTGTAGGGGGATAGAATATACAGTTGGTACAGTATAACAACCATTATATCAATGGAATGTCCATATTATAAAACAGGAAAATGCATCTGTGTGTGTGTGTGCAGTAAAGAGCTGACTGCTGACGCGAGGGAACTTAGAGGTGAGCTGTATTGTCTCCCGTGTCATGATAAATTGGGTGTGCCGATCTGTGGCGCCTGCCGGAGACCCATTGAGGGGCGGGTGGTGAACGCCATGGGCAAACAATGGCATGTTGAGGTACTTCACCACACTATAAAACAAATCTTCCAAATCATGACAGTAAATCCTAATTTAAAGGATCTTAATGCAAATGTTAAATGATGAGTTAAGGAGTACTGTTGTTTTTATTACTGATTTCATGTGATGTGCACTTTGTCTCTTTTGCTTTTCTATGTATTCTCATGTTGTTGTAAATGTGTTTATGTTTGCAGCATTTTGTGTGTGTTAAATGTGAAAAAGCGTTTCTGGGTCACCGGCATTATGAGCGTAGGGGGCTGGCGTACTGCGAGACCCACTACAACCAGGTGTTAACATCAATTACATTTATAGCTGTAGAATCACAAATCAAACTCTAACATACGTTTGGCTAAGAGCACCACAAAAAATAAGCAGAAAACAAAATAAAGTTCATATAATGCAGTTTGATCATCAGAGGTTGATAAGTAAGAATTGTGACCTGTGCTGACAAAATGAGTCACAATGGGCAAATTTTGAGTTCTTGTAAGTCTCCATTCTCCATTAAATAAACCTTTAAAATTATGTATGATTTGGTAGAATCAAACACAAAAATGAACGAGTCACACCACACGTTGTCATGAAGAATGCAGAAAACGTGCAATTTTTTTGTGGATTAATAAAACAAAGGAAAAATTTAGAAAGGTGGTGAGCCTCTCAGAAAATATACAAATAAAGATGATTTTAGATGTTTAACTGCTATTTGGAGCTTAATTAACACATTTTTGTGAAAACTTCAAATTAGTCCAAAGCTGACATCTTTTACTTGTGTTGCCTGTAGCTTGTAATTAGCCTGTGCTCATTGGACTCATTTTGCCAGCACAGTCATTCCCTGATGGAGGGAAAGAGATGTTGTGTTGATGTAGTGACACTAGGGGTTCGACCTTGGAAGACCGTCCACTCTGCTTTTTATATAAATGTCAATGAAAATTTGCCTTAAAAAATAAGCGCAGATGGGAGTCCAGAATCCATAACCTTTAATGCACTGAAAGTGAGAACCATACCAAAGGGACAGCGTTATAAAGATTCTACAACATCATAGCAGAAATTCTGCTGGTCAAATGTATTGGAACAGAAAACTTCTTCTTGAGCTAATCAGCTGGTTCGCCACGAATGGTAGATCCAGTTGCTAAGCTCCTCTGCCAGGCTCCAGGCTGATAATATGCTAATATCCAATGTTCATCTTCAGAGAACTAACATGGTAAAAAGAGCACTCGTTATCACCTCAAGGGGAAAAAAGGTGCTGTAGCAGGCTTGGCACCCTTCTGGCTTTTTAAGATGTTTTTCCAGAGGGCAGCATGGTCGAAGAAACTGGATCGATCCTGTGGTTACAGAACCTCGCAAAAGTATTGGGTGTGGCCCAGCCCACAGCTCTACAGATGTCTGCTAGAGGGGTGCCTTTTACAAGCTTCCAAGTTGAGGCTATTCCTCTAGTTTAGTGTGCACTTAGTCCAAAGGGAGATGGCACACCCTGGGATTGTTAAACCAAAATAATAGCATCCACAATCCAATGGGATAAATCCTGTTTGGAGATAGCCTTCCCCTTCAGCTGACCTCCAAAGCAGACAAAGAGCTTTTCAGTACTTAATTCCTCAGTGTGAAAGGTAAATATGCAACGTGCATACTGGACACAGAAGGGATAGGGCTGGGTCCTCCTCCGACTATGGAAGGGCCTGCAGGTTCACCACTTGGTCCCTGAATGAAATTGTGGGAACATTGGGCATGTAGCCCACAAGGCCTTAGAATAATGTGAAAAAATCCAAGTCTGAACTGGAGGCACTCATTACAGACAGTGCCTAATGATTTCCAACCCTCATGATAGAAGCAAGCTTGATCAGAAGGGCCATCTTCTGGAGTCTCGGATGGCTTCTCCAGGTGACAGCACCCTGCGGGCACAAATGCACCACAATGGCACGCTTGACACGCCACGCTTGGGAAACCCCAGAGTATCCCTTTGCTGCCCCACCTTTGACAGGGGTGAGGACAGACGAGCCCACAAATCATGTACAGGTAGTGGAAGATGCTTTCCATGATTTTGTTTTGTTTGTATGAAATAGTGATTGATTTGCTCATCATGCACTTCTGTTAAGAAAGGGACCATAGTGAGGTGTGGCTGAGAGTCCCGCCCCATGCACAGGAACCAATCATAAAGCCAGTGGCCCAGGAAAGAATGGCCATCATGTCTTAGCACATACTCAGGAAGGCATGATACACCTGGGGAAATTCACTCCTTTAGTAGAAATTTGCTATTTTTTATGCGTGACTGACACACTCCTTGAAACTCTCTGCACTAATCTTAGCCACTAGAGAGAGGGACAATTTAAAAGGCATTAAATTTACAGTCAATAGAAATAAGCAAAGCAAACACGGATCGGCTCCGAAGAACAAATCTGAATGAGTGGTGCATGCCATTGGCGTTCATTGGCGTTTTATAAGTCACTACGTCAACACTTTAAGTCAACACTCCTTCGAGTCACTACATCAACACAATGAAAGAAAGGTAACAATATCTTTATACGCTATTCACTTACAAGAGAGCATGATAGCAGTCAGTGGTGTTCTTTATATCAGTCACTTTTCAAAGCACTTCTACACAAACACTGCACAAAAGTAAAATACACATACTGTTTTAAATGTATTCTATATTTGCTCTTTTTAGTGGTTTGAATTAAGATTGGCATAACTATTTTGATAACAACATTTCTATTAGTATTGTTGCCCCTCAAATATTGGAACAGTTTACAACTACACTTAATATTTTATTTAGTTTAGAGATATAGGTAATTTAAGAATTAGATTAGCAGAAGTCTAAGACTTCTGTCTCCCTTGTTTTAGAATGTTGTTATTCAAATATAAACAACTTGGCAGGATGTTCTAACTTTCAATTAACACTAAAATATCAAGAATATATATAGAGATGATCAGTCAAACACAGGAAAGATAGAGAAAAACACCCATAACAAGAATTGTGAAACATAAAAGAATAAGTGCCCAGAAGGAAGGGAAACAGGGCTGTATAAACAGTAAATCAAGTGTAAACACTGAACAATAACACAATCACACAAACAAGACTAACATTAAAATGCTTGAAAATTTAACACACAAGCAGGGAGACAAAATCTGCATCTGACAGTTAGTGAAAATAAATTCATTGACCAGCTTGGATCTTGATGTACAGTTGATTCTCTTGCAGCTCTTTGGAGACGTCTGTCACCATTGCAGTCGTGTCATTGAGGGAGATGGTGAGATTGTTTTCTTTCTGTGACTGAAAGGTCTTTATTGCAGTGATAACTCCAATACACAGACAGACACCAGGGCATCACAATGTCATGCTAATATGTCAGAAACACACTACAAACATGGTAGTTGCTTAAGTAAATTTGCAGTTTTATTGCAAAGCCCTACGCACACCTCTTTGGCAGGCTTTAGCACGTTATTCATTTAAAATCATAAGCCACTTAAACTTACTAAGTTTATGATTAAAGACTCTTCTCAAAGTAGGGCTGTGATGACATTATACCCAAGTCCTGTCATAAGTGAAAGTGACATGTTTTTTGTCAGTTATGGTTACCCATAACCGAAATGTGACCCATTTAACCCATCCTTCGTGAGGAGTGAACACACACTGCAAGTTGTGAACACACAGTTATCACTGCAGCACCCGGGGAGCAATCGGGTGTTAGGTGTCTTGCTCAAGTGCACTTTAGTTGCTACCTGCTGGTGCTGGAATCGAACCAGCAACCTACTGATTACAAGTCCAACTCAGTAACCAGTAGACCACAACTGCACTAACTCATAAGGTCACATGCCCGTTAAACCCGCTTAGGCCAGTGGTTTAACCTTTAACTTGTCCTGCCACAATTTTTACTGGCCCCACCACAAAACGTAAAAAATAAAATAGACCTAGTTATTGTTTCCATGGTTTTTGACCATGTAACCTAAGAATACCTAATATAACAAACGTAATAAATTTAAAACCTAAAAGCACTGTTTACAGTTTCGGTCTCTATAAATGATCATGAGCTAGCAGAACACAGTGGGTTTTGCAAGGATTGCTTCATTGTCCAGAGCTTGCTAGTATTGCAGTAATGTGTCTTCATCAGCTAGCTTTGCTACCTGTATACAAAACGGGTGGGAAAGGGGTCAGTCTACACCCATATAAGGAGACTCTGTATATGGCTTGAAGGTGATCTTATTCAAATATCTA
The DNA here is from genome assembly GCA_036877625.1 of Ambastaia sidthimunki. NCBI lineage: Eukaryota > Metazoa > Chordata > Actinopteri > Cypriniformes > Botiidae > Ambastaia > Ambastaia sidthimunki. The sequence continues at coordinate 3,931 of JAZGTK010006867.1, read as the reverse complement.
GCTTTCTGCGTATACACCGACTGTAGATTGAAACAACTGGCTGGATGACACATTAATTAATGCTGTTTACGTATTAATAATTGTTAGCTTTAGTTAACAAAGGTAAACTAATGCTAACAAATGGAACATTACTGTATAGTGTTACCAGGCAGATTTATAACTACTTTTTTTGTCAATTTATTTGATTATTTTTTAGTCAATAAAGTACTTGACAATGATTGAGACATACAAACATTTTACATTGTATAATCTACACTTACACTTACTGCACATACACAGCCTATCATTGGCAGAGAAAATTTGGTTTTGACTGCTGTGTACAAGGGTTTTTAAGTGAATTTTTTAGATGTGTGTAAGGTTTAGGGAATGTGGTATTTAAATGTAAGCTATATATAGTTTAATCAGTTTGGGGAAACAGAAAAATGATTCTATAAAACCATGAAATGGATTTTGAATTCTTGTAAATATTTTTTAAACAATATTTGTCTGAAATGTGTATATAGGAAGTAAATATGCAATAATGCATTTATTTCTTTATTGTCTTTCAGTTGTGTCTGCGTTGAATAAGGCCTGGTGTGTCAACTGCTTTACCTGTTCCACATGCAACTCCAAGCTCACTCTCAAGTGTGTGCTGTTATTTACTAGAAAGAAACTTAACTACTACTGTATAAGCAATTTAGGCATAAACACATCTAGCTTTTATTGCTTTCCTCTGACTGAGAGCTTTGGTTGTTGTTCAGGGATAGATTTGTGGAAATCGACCTGAAGCCTGTGTGTAAACACTGTTATGAGCGAGTGCCGGACGAGATGAAGAAACGCTTGGCTAAGCGTGAACGAGACTCAAAGGACAAGAAGAAGAAAATCCCAATCTGTCTGTAACCTGTCTGTCTCTATCTGTCTCTAACCTGTCTGTAACCTGTCTGTAACCTGTCTGTCTCTATCTGTCTGTAACCTGTCTGTCTCTATCTGTCAGTTACCTGTCTGTCTCTATCTGTCAGTTACCTGTCTGTCTCTATCTGTCTGTAACCTGTCTGTCTCTATCTGTCTGTAACCTGTCTGTCTGTAACCTGTCTGTCTCTATCTGTCTGTAACCTGTCTGTCTCTATCTGTCTGTAACCTGTCTATCTCTATCTGTCTGTAACCTGTCTGTCTCTATCTGTCTGTAACCTGTCTGTCTCTATCTGTCAGTTACCTGTCTGTCTCTATCTGTCAGTAACCTGTCTGTCTCTATCTGTCTGTAACCTGTCTGTCTCTATCTGTCTGTAACTTGTCTGTCTCTATCTGTCAGTTACCTGTCTGTCTGTAACCTGTCTGTCTCTGTCTGTCTGTAACCTGTCTGTCTATCTGTCTGTAACCTGTCTGTGTCTATTTGTCAGTAACGTGTCTGTCTCTATCTGTCTGTAACCTGTCTGTCTCTGTCTGTCTGTAACCTGTCTGTAACTTGTCTGTCTATGTCTGTCCTCACAATTTTCTTACCTCAGTTTGTTTTTCTTTTCTCCTCTTTAGTATTTAGGATTGATTTTTGGTTTTTGGTATTGAGGTTTTCAAATCCCCATTACACTTTTCTCAAACAATAAAAAAATAAAAAGCTCACTTCAGGTATAATTTTAATAAAACTGCAACACAGCTGGTTCGGTGGCCTGTCAACCTATACTTTTCTTTTGAAAAAATAAATATTTAAAAAAAACAAGGAGTTTAGTATCAAAAGTTTCATATATAATCCAAAACACATCAGAGACAGCAAAGTACAAATTTTGATTTAGTTAAAATGTATTTGCCATTTTTTAATTTAAATAAGATTTTGGCATAGAAATGGTTGAGGACTATTTTCAAGTCTGTTTCAGGTCTGTTGTAAAAGATGATGAGATAAGAGTCACTTCCTGTTTCCTTTTTTTGCCATTAATTTAATGCCTTGCCATGGCCGACTTCCTCTTGAGCGAAGCGAATCAATGTCATTTTGAAAGTTCTCTGACCTGATAAAAACAATACATGGACCAAGTTGGTCCAGTTTGTGAGCAAAACTAACCCCATCGCTTTAGTCTAAGGCAGGGGAACCACAGAGCCCCCTCAACACGCCTATGTCCAAGTTTTTGCTTACGGCTGACCACTATAATTTGTGTGTGCCAAATTTCATGCCATTTCAAGCTTTGTTAAACACCTCAATGTTAAATGCTTCAAATACACCTGAATGTGGTTTTACAGTTTGTCACAGTGCCATGGCAATACTATTTAAAGTGTCACAAATCCTGAATTTAAGTGAACTATTTTAAAGTTTATTTTAGGTGGCGTGACTCACAATAGTCATATCAATGTCATCAGTTCACCACAATAAACATACTTCTCAAAAGTATGACATACATCGCTCAATGCAGGCTGTAGATATTAGAGACTTCCTGTTTCCCATTTTTTGCCATAATATTCCCACACCATGGCAACACTATTAAAGATCTAAAAAATACCTTTGCAATTTTTAATCTTCAATGTTTTGGCATGATGCTTTGGTGACAGTCACACAAAACCTCTAGGAAGAATATTTAAAGGTTCACAGCATGGCTGACTTCATGTTGGGCGTAAGGTCAACAAGACCGACACATGTACTATATGTTTCATACAGGCCCTTACAGCCCTAATACTCCTAACGAAAACAATAGGGCTCTTTACCCATTCAGTGATATGTTACAGCCTGACATTACTACAGTTTTTTTAGTTTTTATTTTTTTCATGAATCTACACTCAGTAACTGACAGAATTTCAGAAATGTCTGTAAATTATTAAAAAGAAAAAACGAAATAACACATTTACATAAATATCACAACAGCAACTATCAGCACCTTTTGTCATATATACGTAATGCCTGGAAAATCAAATAACAGAAATGGGCAAAGAGGAAGAACTCACTAAAGAGGAACAGGATGATACATGGCAACAGCTGACGAAGAACCTATGCCGCAGGGTTCAGCTGAAAGCAAAACTACACCCATGATGGTAGACACTGGAGCAGCTTGTATATACACTTCCTGCTAACTAGAAAGAGGTGATCATGACACTACATCTCATTATGACATGCAGAGAATAGTGATGAAGGTACTGGCACAGTATGAGAAAGCATCAGCCAAGAGTAGGCGATACAAACACAGGGTGATAGTAAGGAGGATGGTAAACTGCCAGGCCCACCTAGATGGAGAGCTGAAAAAGATAATAATGTTGGGTCTGACATTGCTGGGTCTACTGCAATAACTCCCTCAGGCACAGAGCCCTCCAGTGGGCAATCAACTTTTCCCCATGATTGACTTTTCAGTCCTTGAGTGGTCCCCAGGATGAGGTAGAATATGATGAGCTGTATGGATGAATGGTATACCTGGGCACAATTTACTAATATTTATGGTTATCAACACAGTGCCAAATTCTACTCTAACTATTGCACTGGTGAATATTATGCACCCTATTATAAAGAGCCTATAAACCAGATCCCAATATATTTACAGATTCTATAGAGGAACCAAGAGGAATTCCTAAAAAGTTTAAGGCCTGAGATTAAATAAAATTAGTCTTTGAATCTATATTTATTTGAAAATGCCTGTTTTGTTTCGTTATAGTGTCATGTCTTTTATTTTGAAGTCTTGTTTTGTAGTCCTTGTCCTTTGTAGTCTCTAGTGTTGCTTGTTTCCCTTGATTATATATAACCCTGGGTTTGTCTTGGTCAGTTATTGAATGTGTTTAGCGTATTGTTTCATTGTTTTGAATGTGTTTAGCGTATTTTTTCATGTTTTATGTTTCATGTTAGTTATCATTGTTTATGCTATGAATTATGATTATGTTTTGTTTTATTAAATCACTTCAAAACTGCATATAGGTCCAGTCTCTGTTTCATGTTTGGACAACATGTCACAATTATGTAAAATGGATTAATTCTATTACAATCAGCAAGTTC